>JAODGB020023494.1:0-46340 GCA_027574905.2 Earota dentata | reverse complement strand
GTTTTAAATGATGTCAATATGTATATCAAAGTGAGAGAGATTACGACCCGTGCAGCTGCTCCACTGAATTGCTGACTATTAAAAAATGGTTAGCAAAGAAACACTGTTTGCAGTTTACAAGATATTTGGTAGATTTTGTAGAACGCCAATTGGAACTCAAATTGGAAATCCAACTGGAACTCCAATTGGAGATCCAACTGGAGCTCCAATTGGAAATCCAACAGGATTTACACGTGGAAATCCAACTGGAAATCCAACTGAACAGGCAACTACAGTATCAACTGTTGAACCAACTAGAGTTTAGTTAACAAGAACCAACTGAGGATCCAGCAGCAAAATTACCTTACACACCTAAAAGTAAATCAACTCAAAAATCAACTATATAGTCAAACAATAAGTGTCTCTCTTTGAGGGAGACTTACTAATTTTTAAATCGACTAAAACTACTTAAAATCGATAGTGTTATTTTTTTGTGGATTATTATTATAAGCGAAAGTAAATAAGTTATATTGTTAAATTTAGTAGTGCTTACTAATCACCCACACAGACCAAAGAACAGTAGATTGAAATACTTATAACATTGTTGTTCTCAACACTATTTAAAAACAAATGCTGTTTATAAAGAACTTATTACCACATAATAGGACGTATTTACACCGTTTTTAGTTGTAATTCGAATATCACACGGCTGAAATGAGGATGGAAGAATAAAACTTTAGAAAGCAGAGGCATCATCATGGCTGGTATATTAAGATTATAGTACGATTAATTTTCCAACCCTGGTGTTATCGCTACTCTCTATATTCTATAGTAACGTCAGAATCCGACGGCGATCTACTCATCTCAACACAAGGAGAGCCAACAAAGACTGAGGAAAGGGACTAGGGACTTTACTAGATTTCCTACACGCATCTAACGAACACGTTTTTTGGAAGAATTGTTATTGCTGTGTTCATGACTAAAAGTGAAAGTAAATAAAAATGTTTTCATTGTAGGTATTTATCGTAGAATCCAAAACAAACATTTTAAAACATTCATGCAACAACATCACACAGGCTATGTTCCGTTAGCTCGCTTAAGCGCTCATGAGCGCTCAGAACTGCTCATGTGTGGCGCTCTGGGTTGATTAAGGGTGTATTCCGTTAGCTCGCGTAAGCGCTCATAAGCGCTGACAAGCGCTTACAGGGACTGAAAAACTGTTCCAAAGCATATACGTACATATATGTAACAAATGTAGCGAAATGAGGACATTCCAGCAGTCAGAATAGCCGTGTTATGGCCCATCAAGAGGTGCATAGATCTAATGAACAAGAAATACTGCAAGAATAAAACTTTAGAAGAGCAGCGACAGTGTTATGGTTTGTCGTGTAGTGTGGTATAGTTGCACAACATGCCTAACGCTGTCGCCACTGTTCTATTAGCGTAAGAAGCCGATGGCGACCGACTCATCTCGACGCCGACGATAGCAAAGCCAACAAAAACTCAGGAACGGAACTATGGACTTCACAAGATTTCCGAGTCGCGTCTAACGAACACGTTTTCTTTTCGAACAATCAGTATTGCATTCTTTATGATACGCACATACATACCAACACGCAAAGCGCTACGCGATAAATGTTATCTTCTCCGAATTTATAGTAATCGTCACGAATATGTTGTTGTCACTGGAAGCGTGTGCTGGAATAACCACAAGTAACTATAATAATCCGTTCTACTACAATGTACATATTCATGATTCGTGATTATTGATTTTTCCTTCATTTTCGTATTTGTGGATAAAGTATAGATATTTATTGTAGAATCAAAAAATAATAATAATTTCAGGCATCAACCCCGTTTAAAGGCAAGAAAGGGACTGCCTAACAGTGCCTCAGAGACAGCAGCCCCCGCGCCGAAACCAACGTGAAAAACAGTAGAGCAGCAATTTCAATTGGTTGATATAATAATGTTTTAGTACAATTATTATATTAACTTGTCGATGTTGCTACTCATCTCGCCACCGCCGGAAGGAGAGCCACCATATACTGAGAAAACTAGGAACCTGGACATGTCAAATATGTATTTTGTATTTGTATTTAGAATACATGGAAAATATTTGTATTTAATATTAAAATGCTTCTTACAATGTATTATATATCAAAGTGACTAGAGATTTTACAGAATTCTGACGCCGAAACCAAAGCGAAAAGCAGAAAAGCGGCGATTTCATAATGTTGGTGTGATTATTACTATATTAAAGTAATTATACCGATATTACGACATTGCTACTGTTCCAAACATCTCGCCGCCGGCGGAAGTCGCGCCAACAAAGACAACGAACACGTTTTTCTTCGCACAATTGTTATTGTATTTTTTAGCATTATAAGCAATAGTAATATTTAGTATATTATACCACTGAGGGCCATAAAGCAGCGATCAGCCTTTTCATGCAACAACCCCATTTAAAGGGACTGCAAAACTCTCCCAAAGCAGTGTGGCAACTGTCGCTACCTAAGTAACGAATTGCAGAACTGCAGCGATTTTACTTAGGATATTATAATAATTGTATAGTAAGAATATTGTACTACCTTGGGTGAAATTGCTGTTGTTTGCCTCATCACACCATCGCTTCACTAGATCTCCGACTCACGTCTAACGATCATGTTTTCTTTTCGAATAATTGTTATTGCATCTGTACGTGAAAGTAAATAAAGTTATTTTGTAAAGTATTATACAATGACACTTATTACATACATTTACACATATCATCTTTACATCAGTATTAAGAGCTCAGAGCTCAAAGTAACATACATTGTGATTCAATTCCGATCGGAATGTTATGGCACTAGAGCTAGTTGCAATAAGGTTAATAAAAATTTGGGCGTACGCTCAGGAAACCATACCAAAATCTTGCCAAAACTTTTCAAAATTTTTTCAAACTCATTATGTACTTAATGGCCTTAGCATATCTTAAGAAGGCCTATTGAGGCATAGGGATATTTTGGCCCGACTCAGACAATTTTTAAAGGTAATATACTACTAAGATCAAGACTAATATGTAATATGTATGTAGAAAGTTTGGTGAGGCTGCAACTCATCGAGTTCATAATGTTCGTGTATGTTGGCATGCCTAACTAAGTAAAGCTATCTTCACACTTAAAATACGTCACCAGTTTTCGAAGATATTTTGTGCTTGTTAAACAAGAACAATTATTTTGTTGCTAGAGTTGAAATAGGGCAATTGGCTATGCAAACTAGATTCATCTTTTCAATACTAAGTGATACATAACTTATGGTTTACATACACTCATTGAGCTAGTCTGTGATTGCATTCGCCAACTGCACCCGTTATTCAATGCCGGCTGTAATGTGCTCTAATGCTAGTGTAGTGTCGTGGGGCAATGCTCGCATTCCAACTTCATATCCATATCAACCTTTAACCCGAATCATAATTAACATCGAAATGATTACGTCGATAAGTTAATTTCGCACACCATTCGGGCGTTCTGCATTTCGGTTCGTTACTTTATGTCTTTCTGCGTAGCGCTTTCCACTCGCTTCGCCCGTCCGCACACCAGAGTAAATAAGACTGACATGAAAACAAGTTGATGGCAAGGCATTTTGCACCAACATACACACAGTTGCTTTAAATGGTGAGTGCATTCCAAGGAAATATGCTTGGTCACATGCATGTTGTTCCTATAAATAAAATTAATCAACAGGCAGAACAAATGCCACAAACTTAGCTGACATAACCTGTGGCACTGTATAGTAGAGCTCTAGTGGCTCTTGCATTCAATTAAAATGCTAGGGCACATTTTAGGGTACTTGAGGGCAGCCACCAAGGGTAGCAATCATGCCGCAGATTCCCCTGCCGCTCGGCGGCATCGAAAAGAAGCCCCTTGTGCCCCTGGCTGACACATTCGTGTGCACATATGTGATATCAGTGCTGGGTGCATTTGCTGCTGAGGTGGTCACTTATCCACTGGATTTGACCAAGACGCGTCTGCAAATACAGGGCGAGATTGCCAACAAGATCGATGCGCAGTTCACAACCGTAAGCATCGTCGTCTGCACGCTGAGATGGCAATTAACTAAGCCTTTTACTGGGGGCGGGTGAATCTTTAGGCCCCACATCGCGGCATGTTGCGCACCGGCATGGGGATCATGCGTGAAGAGGGCTTCTTTAAGCTGTGGCAGGGCATTCCGGCGCAGTTCGTCCGGCACAGCATCTACTCCGGCTCGCGCATGGCGGTCTACAAGTTCCTCCGCGACAAGGTCTTCACGCCAAATCCGAACGACAATTATCTACCGCTGTGGAAGTCGGCATTATGTATGTTGATATTGAAATTGAAGGGCGGTAGTCTTACAGCTTTGCGCACAGTATGCTACATTCTTTAGCTTTCAAACTAGTCATAAAAGCAACTGAATATTGGGGTATTCCTTTGGGAAATACAAATGTGCACATTTTGATATTTGTTATTTTGTTGTCGCCAGGCGGTGCGTCGGCGGGAACCTTCAGCCAGATCATCGCCAATCCAGCCGACGTCGTCAAGGTGCAGCTGCAGATGGAGGGCAAGCGCCGGCTGATGAACCTGCCGCCGCGCGTCCACGGCATTCGCCACGCGTTCGTGAAGACGGTGCAGGAGTCCGGCGTGCGCGGACTGTTCAAAGGCGTCGTGCCGAACGCGCAGCGCGCGGCCTTGGTGAACCTCGGCGACCTGACCACGTACGACACCACCAAGCAGTGGCTGCTGCGCCACACCACGCTGCAGGACGGCACGCTGGTGCACGTGATGGGCAGCCTGTGCGCCGGCTTCGTCGCGGCCGTGCTGGGCACGCCCGCCGACACGATCAAGACGCGCATCATGAACCAGCCGGTCGACGAGCACGGGCGCGGCGCGTTCTACAAGTCTACCTGGGAGTGCGCCTCGCTCACCACGCGCAACGAGGGCTTCATGGCGCTATTCAAAGGCTTCGTGCCCAACTGGCTACGCATGGCGCCCTGGTCGCTGACGTTCTGGCTGTTCTACGAGCAGAGCAACAGATTGGTCAATCAGATGCAGCAGACGTATATGATTTGAGGGCATGTAGTCATTTTAGTCATGAATTCACTCAAGTATTACCTACTTTGCAATGGTGCAGCGTGCGTGTTGTGTTTTCGGCTGTTTTTAGTGTTTTTACACGTTTGTAGTTTTAAACAATTACGGGTTTTGGGGTATTTATTACAATAATCCTATGTCTGAGCCACTTTACTGACATGCTATTTGTATGCACATATGTATATGTTGTCTGTATATGTATGTAAACAATTTTTATTGGTTTGATTTATGAACTTATTGCTCTTGAAGGTGCTGTTAGCTGATATGCTGTTGTGAGGCTCGTACAAAAATAGATATCGTTTGAGTTCTCCAGATATGCAATTGAACATATACTGTTTATGATCCATGTGTACAACATATTTATACATAAATTCTTCAAAACGTATGCAATGTAATAATTGACTATAGTCATCTTGTTTTACACCAACATACCAAAAACGTTCTTCTGCGCCGACACAATCGTTAAAATTCCCGGCAAAAATCTTTACCCGTACTTTATATCCTGTTAATTGTTGATGTGCAAATGCAGCATTTTGGGCAAGAGTTACCGCCGCACCATACATTTGTCCCAGCGCGTCAAGCAAGTTATGAGCTTCATCAATAATCACAATGTTATCCTTTATCCTAGTTTTCTACCTAAAAATCACGTTAAATTACATTAAAAATCACTGTTGGAAGCTTCCCTTGTCGCTTTGTGCAGGATTGTACTATAAAGCTCTAGGACTACTTCAGCATCATCAACAGCTTTCCTGCTTGCATAATAAAGATATGAGTTGTCCTGTATTATGCAGCCAATTACAACGCACTCAATGGCCTGAAAGTGACTTAAAATTGACTTCATAGACTGGCATTTATGGACGTTTTCAAAACACGCCATGGAAACACCTTCATATTTCCCGAACGCTTCGCCCTTTTTAAGTTTCTATGCATATGCATATTGAATAGCCAAAGAGTTGTTCTTTAATGTGCTGCTAATATTAATCGACTCTATTGCGTGGAAGTGCCCTAAAATTGACCTCCATGTTTGGCAATTTTCGACTTTTTTCAAAACACGTCATGGAAAATCCTTCATATTTCCTGAACGCTTCGACCTTTTTTAAGTTTTCTTGGATATTCGGACAGCTAAAGAGTTGCTCTTTCATGTGCTGCTTATCTTACCCCGCTCAAGGGTTTGGAAGTGCCCTAAAATGGAGCTAAATGCTAGTCAATTTTCGACTTTTTTCAAAACACGTCAGGGGAAATCCTTCATATATCTTAAACGCTATGTCCTTTTTTAAGTTTTCTTGCATATTCGGAAAGCCAAAGAGTTGTACTATGTATAATGTGCTACTAATTTTACCCCCGCTCAGCGTTCAGGAAATATGAAGGATTTCCCATGACGTCTTTTGAAAAGGTCGACAAATGTCAAGTTTTGAGCTCCATTTTGTGGCACTTCCAAACCCTTGAGAGCAACTCTTTGGCTATCCGAATATGCAAGAAAACTTAAAAAATGGCGAAGCGTTCGGGAAATATGAAGGATTTTTTCACGATTAAGAGATATACGAGTCGCAAAATTTCGTGCACTCTACATTTAAGTTTCTTTTGATATTCTGATAGTCAAAACGATGCTCTTGAAGATGCATGCCTTGCATACTCTCTGGTGAATGGATGAAAACATGCACAAATCACGTTGCGTGTTGACGGTGTTGATACAGGCCACAGGAAGTAAAACGATGAAACCAACTCGGACCAAGTAACGCCAGTGTGGAAAAGGCAAAAGGATGGCGTAAGCTGAAATGTGTGAAACACGAGTCAGTTTTAATCTAGGCTCATTAACAATCATGAAACAAAAGCAAGCATTAAACAAACAATAAACAGGCGCACGAAAGAATAGTGAGCTTACCTTCTAACGAGTTTGTACTATCTATCCGTAGTTCGAAGTTCGAAACACTCCAGGGCGAGTACAGGTGACGATGTCGGTACTATCGCATGTAAACTAAGGTAATTTAATGCAATTTGTTCTTCTTGCTTCCGGTTTAGACTCGTTTTTGACCGCAGACTTCATTCATGCCGTGGTTTGTTCTCAAAACACGAAACAAGTAAATTTGTAGTCGATATATAGAAATATAGATTAATGAGCTGCTTCGGTAGCAAAAAAAAAACGAAATAAAAGAGGCCCCACACCAATGACACCCACACCACAAATTCCAGGTTGCAAGCAAAACATTTCCATAACTGCTGCAACATTTATTCCAGTGCATTCCAAGCAGTTGAAAACAAAGTAATTCTGTAATTTAAATAAAGGAGTCTTCTTATCGTACCATCACCAAAAATAAACAATTACTTCCATACTCTTCTTCACAATGTGGACACATGCAATTAGCAATACACCTGCTATGTAGCAAAAAATGAAACATAAAATAAAATTCTAACAACATAAATCATGCAAGCCCAGCAAGAAAGTGAAAACACAGAGCGTACTGAATATTTAAAGATTTGTCAACGCAGTTAGATCGAAAACATTACAAAAACTTCGTTCAAGACCAAAAGCGTAAGCGGTTAAACCGGCGCTTGTCCAAAGAATTCAATAAGTTCAATCAGGTCAAGCTTGTATAAGTCGCCAACTTTGTCAGTCGCCATTGCCACAAACCGTTTATAGACCATATCCTCAGTTTCCCAGCCGAGTGGTGGATCTAAACACAAACACACAACGATGATTACTGCTATGTGTTATCACCACGTTTTCGATATTTACCAGAGGTGAAAGTGGCTCTGCCCGCTGAAGCCGGAAATTCCAGCAGCTCATCCGGCATGTCCTTGATCGCATACATCTTGACGGTGTACTCATCCCCGAAGTCGATGAAGCGGAGGTGCGCTTCGCCCCAACCGACGCCGAGCACCACGGCGCGGCACCAGCCGCTGCCGCACCTGCCGATGCACAGCTGCCCCGGCACCACCCCCACGACGCATGGCAGATCATCCGCGTCCGCCAAAATGTTCCCGATGAGATCGAGATTTTCATTGCACTGCGCGGGGCAAAAGCAAATGGTCGCATCATCGACCACGTCCGACACGATCATGCTGAACATCTCGTTCAGCGCCAGCTCCAACGGCGGCAGGTCCGCGAGGGTTTTCACATTCTCCGGATTGGGGACGAAGGCGGCGCTTGGGCGCAGCGTTAAATCAGGCACCCATCGCGCGAATTTCACGTTGACTTCGGCCGCCACGGCGAAGAGGACATTGTCGTCTTTCAACTCCGTCTCGATGATGTCGTTCGCAGAAAGTTCCTGCGCATTGTTACAATGAACCGGCCACCTGTTAGCGAGCGTATGATCTTACCGAGACGAAGTATTCGCTCGCCTCACACACGCAGATGAATTCGTCGAAGTTGCGCACCGCAACTGGCACCTCGAACACCGCGTCGACTTCAACAATCTCCCCGCATTCCAGGGCTGCTACCCTGTATAGATCGCCAAGCAGCTCGAGAATGAAGGCGCGGCTTATTCTCAGGTCGGGCAGTATTACCAGAACCATTTCTCCAACAGATCTGCAATATTACCACTTACATTGTTAGCCTAACACATTTAAAAACAAACATAAATTTAAAGAAAGAAAAAAACTAAAAACTTGCGGATTTAGTAATTCCTCATCAAATGGCGCTTTCATAAGAATTTCCTCTAGATCCAAGCACGCTTTGGTTAAAGTTAAACCAATGAACGTTGAGGTTGATAGAGTACCAATCACTTGAAGCATGACATCAGCGTTTGTCACCATTTTTTCGATGGAAAGCCTAAAAATCAAGGCTTATGTTAATCCAACTTTAATCTTAAAAACTTGCTGAATTCCCTTACTTTCCTACAGGATACTCTTGCAAATATGCGGTTTTCACAGCAAGCGCTATTTCTTCCTCTGCAGCAGTTGTTGCAGTTCCAGATGTTGAAGCTGTTGCAGCAGTTGCAGCAGTTGATGTAGTTGCTACATTTGATGCAACTGCAGCAGTTGAAGCACCATCTGAGCAAATAGCCACTGTTGGAGATGCAGATGTTGACGGTGCCGCTAAAGGTCTGTCAATGGCAACAATATTCAGCATATTGACAAGTTGGCTGGGTGTTAGTACAATCGTGCTTGCTGATGAATTCGCCGCCAAAGCATGCGATGCGGCATTAGAATGCTCATTGCAATAAGCAATGTTGCTGATATCTTTGCTTCTACTTTTATTTCTTTGCATTTGAAAGTAATTATTGCCTTGGTTGTTCAGATACTTGTTTAAATCCACAATAATTTGACTAAAGTTATCAGTTGCATATCAAAATTATGCAAAATATGTACAAAGAAAGGCTTCTTACCCTCGTGAAGAATCACTAGGTGCATTAAGTGGTGGTGCTGGATTATTTACCGAATTCGAATGGATATCACAGATTTCAATTGAATAAATATTGTGCCCTTTGATGGCTTCCTGCATGTCATATATTTCTCTGAAAATCTCATGTGTTACCAATAAATTGTGTCAGCAGTTTTTGCGGAAATGTTAAATTACCTTAAGGTTTTATAAAACAATGCACCGCGTCTTTCTTCATAATTCAGATACAGCTTCGGAATCTCAGTTTTGGCCAATTTGTAAAAATAATTGCTAAACTCGCACTGCACCACACAAATGGATTATTTTAGGAGCAGCTTTAACAGACATGAGATCGACTTACGTAAATTGTTCTGGTGTTGCTGGACGGTTGGATTTTCGGAGATTTGAACTGGATCGAATAGTAAGTACTGACTTCATTGCTGTGAAATGTGTACGAAGGATGCCAGTGAAAACATGTGCCGCATTTGCAACGAAAATTATACTCACGTTGCCATTTTGAACTCGGACTCGCATGGAATAAAAACACGCACAAATAACGATGCCTTTTAAGGAAAAAAACTGCAGGTAGTGCACGTGGCTAATCGCATCCGAGTAAAACAAAGCGGACCATGCCGGCAACGCGGACCAAAGGCAATTGACGCCAACTGATGCGACTGGTGCGGACGCGCAAATGGCGCGACCGGACAGCTACGATATGCAACTGGAACAAAATGCGCGAAACGTCTAACCTACGGTCAACAATGAGCATGCAACAAAGAGTATAAATAGGTGCAAATCAACGTAAATTAAGCACAGCGAAATAATGTGCGTATTTTTGCTTACCGAGTAATTTGGAAAGTGATTTGAACCTGTTATCGGCGGTTGAAGCTTGAGATAACTGCGTTATTCCCTTCCCCGCCGGTGCAAGCAGTGCGCATGCGCGTCACACACAGTAGCACAATCAGAAAACTAATTAATTTACAAATTCAATTCAAATCGTTGTTTGCGCATTGAATTCGGGTGGTGACTGTTTAAAAACAACTTCGGGACACCATCTTGTAGTCGTGGTTTAAGCTCAAAACAAGAAATAAAGAATTGAATTTGAATTCACAGTCGACGAATAGCTGTGGGTTATAGGGGAAATATCATCGACCAATGAAATCACTCCGCTTCGCAGATTGTGCTGCCACCGGCATATGCCCCTTTCAGCGGGAAATTCAAACTCGAAGGCTTCAAATTGAGACAAGGGCATATGTACTTTTAAAAACTGCATATAATTAGAATATCGATAAAAATATTACATTAATTAATTTGAATGTGTAGTGTGCCTGGGTGATTATTGTACATACATACTTATATATCAGTATAACAACAGGTTTTCTCCTAACTAATTCCTAACAGTAGCTAAAATCCCTGGCTCTAGTACTAGTAGATTGTATTGGTGTCTGTTAATCCTGGGTTATCCTGGTTTATCCTATGTTGCTGGTTATTCTGGTGTTGGTAATTTATACGAAACGTATAATAACAAAGCGCCGCAACGCGCGGCAGAGGCAGTTCGTCTGTGTGTACACTCCACATAACTCAAAGAGTGCTGCGAGTGCTGCGCAAAATCAAAATTAAAGAAAAGCACAGTAGTCGAAAAGAGGAAAGAAAAACATGAAATAAATTTGTTAATCTGTGCTGTGAGGCGTGTATATGGCACAATCGGCTCTAACAAGTGCAAGTCTTAACTGCGTTACGCTAACCACCTACTCCACGTTACATCCTACAATTACAATTAGCTTTGGGATGGAATGCCAAAAACAATATGGCGCTAGAAAAAATACGTCATTTACACCCTCGACACAAGAACACGCGCAAACATAGCTGGTTCATCTCTCTGTTGCATGTTCTGTGTGCCTGTCGGTTGCCAATTGTTCTTAACATTCGCTCGTCATCATTACGCTTATTAACTAAATATATATTAATCTTTACAATTGCCATGTGCTGTGTATGTGTGGGTATGTCAATTAATAATGATACATTAAGCAATTTCTTTCATGTACGTGATAATCGTCTCAACTTTAACACTCTGCGATCCTTCAATATATAAATATAAAATTAAAACAATCTTGTTTCCAATAGCAATAGCATCAACGCCATTTCAATTTGTTTAAAGCGCCGTTGATTGCAATTTACATTCGATTGCAAACACCTTCATTACATGTACAATGTACAAGTTACAAATTTAAACAGAAAAGAAAAAGAAGCGCGCGGCGTGACGGACACAGCACATAATTAGTGGCATAATTAACAATAAAACAAAAGTAAATACAAAGCGTGAATTAATCGCGAATTATATAATTATGTATACAAATTTATAACGATGATTATGCGTAATCCAATTATTTACGGAAATTCCCCTGTACAATAAATAATCACGTAAAAATGTTTGCAAATATAAACTTCCCGCCGCGTGTAGTGCGGCGGGCCGCTCCTCAAATCAAACTTGCTAAGGCGCTCTCTTCATTTTGGGCAGGTCAATGGCATATTGCGTGTAATAAAGATGCGGCGTAATTGCGCATCGTATGCATTGCATGCTCCCCTCGTCGACGGCCGAGCGTTTCGGTTACGTTCATATGCTGGCGTCGGAATCACAATTTCTACATCATTTAACTTTGATCAATGTGCATGATTTCGTTCAATATAACCGCGCAGTGTGCCGTCATTGCTGGCGCTACTTAATATCTAAAGAGTTCCGACTGTCATCTGCGATTGTCTAGGCAGTAGACGCTAATGGAGCAATCGTTCATGCCGGTCGCCAGCGCGACCTTGTAGGGATGAAACGCGAGGCAGGCGACTTGCCCGATGCGGTAGCCCATGAAGCCCTCATAGAAGCGGATCACATTCAGCTGCCGTCCGAGCAGGTCGTAGATGCCAATCGTCTGATTGGCATAACCACTGTGGGACAAGTGTTAGAAGTACAGGCTTAGTTCAAGCAGGTTCGAAAACAAATGAAGGATAGCTGCGAGTTGTACTTACCATGCGAGGATGTTGGCTTTGCGATGAACTGCCATTGCAGTCATCAGCGCCGAGGCGCCGTTCGTGCCGTTCGACGGATGGAAGTGCGGCAAGCTGTTCTGCGGCATGTTGCGCAGGTCGTAGTATTTGATGTCGCCGGCGGCGCTCCCACTAAGTACGCAATTGCCCCGCAGTTGCGCGCATATCACAGGCGCTGTGTGATCAATCCAGAGCTTGATGCGCGCTTCGGACGGCGCGCAGCGGCGGTCAAAAACGCGTATGCTCCCATCGGCGCACCCAGCGACCGCCAGGCCGGAGTGGCGCGTGGACTGAGCCTCTGCGCAGTGCATGATGATGCCGTCGGAGGCGTCTAGCCAAGGCATGTACGGAGTCTGCTCGTGCCCCACGCACGAGTAAGAGGAGTCCAGACTGGTCACCGAGCAGTCGGCGCCTGTGGGTAGATCGTACAGTTTGAGCTCGCGCTCGGCGTCCCAGAAGCGCAGCACGCGCGTGTCGCCGGTGGTGATCACCGTTTGCGTGTACTGCTCCCATGATAACATCAATCCACTCGCGACTGCTGCAATTGAGCCATAATTACAATCAATGAATAAACCAGAAACTACGCTCGACGGCTTACCATCGGGGTTGTTGAATTTGTTCCCAAGTAGCAAGTCGCTATGCGCTTGCCACGCCGAGATTAGCTGCAGTTGATTCGAATTCGCACAAGCAGGTTTGTACAGCTTTACAGTGCCATCGTCGCAGCCAGTCATGAACAGAGCGACATCTTGTGGATTCACCCAGTCCATGCTGGTGATCTTCGTCATATAGGGATTCTTCAGTTTGGGCGCCGGCGATTGGTACAGCTTCGCCCCGGTGCCCCAGTCCCACACGCCGAACGTCTCCTTGCCAACTACAACAATCTGCTGCTCGTAGGGATGAAACTGCACTATGGTGGGCGGCACCTGCAGCCGCGTGTTGAACACCTGCGATTCCAATCGCGACGATAACACCCGCTCTTGTTCCTCTTTGGCCTCGTACCGCATCTTGCTATTCCTGCATAATAAACACACCACTGGTGACTTCCTGCAACGCTTACCGCATCGTTCCATACCTGGTATACCGCCACTCGCGCCTGTAATAGTCCTCCGACTCCACATCGCCGTTCTCTGGCTTCTTCACCGGCTGCGCAAAGCCTTTGCAGGCCCACTTGATGAACTGCGTGGTGACCAACGGATCCCGCTGCTTGACATCTTCGTCGATGACCTCGCCGCGCGCTGCCTTCTTTTGCAACCTACAAAATATCCCCGCCCCAGGCGCATCGCAATAAGCAAAGGTTCCGTTTTGCAACCGTGCGAAACGTACGCGCACCTCCTCCAAGGACAGCGACCGTCCTTAATCGCGACATAATTCAAAACCCGCCTCGAAAAATAAAGCGCGTGAATCACAAACAATTTGTGAACATTAATCGTCCTAGAAACATGGTAAGTGATATGGGGTAATAAAACAAAGCCGGAAAAGTATCCAAAGAGACTACAAACAGCATGCACAAACGGAGAGTGAAACCAAGCAGAGTGTGAAGACGCCGGAAAAGTGATGAGTGCTACTTCTAAGATAGCTACCGCTTACTTTAATCGTGGATTCTCGCCAATCGGCGGCGATTCGTTCCAGTAGCACGCCCGGTTCGGACTCGGTGGCAGGCTCATGCTGGAGGTGATGATGCCCAAGTCGCCAGAGTCCTTCTTCAGCTGGATGCGAATGTGCGCGATAACCACCGCGGCCATCTCGGCGACCTCGGGATGCGGATCGTTGTCAAGCGTGGTGAGCGCGCTCCAAGTCTTCAAGTACACCGTGCTCAGGCCCGACCAAGCCATGTTGGTGGGGCTGAGCATGGAATAGCCAATGTTGCTGATGGACGAGCTGGAGTTGACTCGTTTGAGGCGCTCGGTGGTGTCGATTTGATCCGGCGACATCACGCGCAGGCGATCGCGGCTGCCAACGCGGCGCAGGTCCACTGTCGGATGAGGCGGCGTGTTGCCGCCCTCGCGGCTCGCCTCGTGCGCGGCGATGTTCACAAACGAACGCTCGAACGCCAATATGAACCAATGTATCGCCACGACGAGCTCCTTCCGCACCAGCGGGCTCATGTCGTTAAGCACGAAGTTCACCAGCGTCATCACCACGCTGTGATTGATGTTCTTGGAGTGCTCGGTCATTTTGCGCACGGAATTGATGAAGGTGCCAAGCGCAAACACCGCCGACGCGCGCACCTCCGGACAGGGATCCTGCAGCAGCGTGTACAGCTTCTCGTGCGCCGAATCGCGCACTCCAGTCCAACGAGCCTTCTCGTAGTTGTCCCAGAGGCGGCCGAGGCAGATCGCCACCCACTGGCGCAGCTGCGAGGATGCATCATCAAGCTGCTCCAAACAAATCGATACCAGCGCTCCCTTCGACGCCGCTTCCTGACCATCCTTGAAATTATCCACAATACACGCCAAGACAAACGCGGCCAGCGTGCGATCCTCCGACGAAATCGCAGTGTCCTGCAACACCTGCAGGAAATACGTGTGTCCCCTATCGCGCACCAGGTCCGCCTGGCACGTATTATCCACCGCTAGGATCTTCGCCCAGATGAACACCAGCAGCGGGCGCAACTCCTTCGCGCAACTTTGCAGCAGCTTCAGCACGTAGGGAAAGATTCCCACGCTCAGAGCGAGATTAACCGCCCAGGGGCCTAAATCCAGAAAGCGGCCGAGGAGTTCCAGCGCGCGCATGCGATGCACCTGCGTGAGCAGCACCTGCAGCACAATCGGCAGCTGCTCCGGCGGGTTGCGCCGCTCGGAGCCCAGATCCAGCCACACTTGGAACGCCGTCAGCTGCTCCTCGAAGAACGGCAGGTGCGCGAACTTCTTGCCCTGCTCGAGGATGCCAGGCAGTTGGCCCAGGGACAAATCCAGCGCCAGGTCCCACGCCTGCCACATCGGGTGCTGGTATGTCGGCGGCAGCGCCGGGCTCGACACTGGCGTGCAATCGCACGACCGCAGGATGCGCTCGGCAAGCAGAAAGTTGCGAAAGAGCGACGCCACGAGCAGATCCTGGCGGAAAAGCTTCTGAAAACGTTCGCGCGGCAGTGTATTCCATGCGATCGTGTCCGTGATTGCGGTGAAGATGAAGTTCAATTCGCCGATCATCGTTCGACGATCTGCGATTTGTCCGGGGATCCTACGGGCAAGAGAGCGGGCAGCATAATGATACAATATTGATATTAATTCCGCATGCTGCGCCGACACGTACTTATCTATCAAGTCCATATTAACTTTAGGCACTAGTTTTCGCGTCGATTGCATCACAAACCAGCGCAGCGCGACTTTGATCGGCGTTGTGAGGCAGGCAGTGAACAGGTCAGCAGGCAAATCGGGATTCATCGGCAGCACCTGCCCGCGATCGCAGGCGGCCAGCTGGATGCAGTTCTGGAACGACGGCGCCGCGCCGGCGTTGCGCTCCTGCTCGTATTCGCGCGTGTGTTGCTCGGCGAACTGCTTGAACCAATGCACGATGATGCCGGCGTTGGAGCAGTCGTACACGTAAATCGACGGCGCTCCCATCCACGTTTGCAAATCATATATGCTTAAAGGTATATATTGTGTGTAAGTCTGCAAACAGATGAAACATATTGGAGAGCTCATTTGTGCATGGTCAGCAACAAAGAGAGAGACATTACTCTATTAAAAACCCATATTTCGCCGTTGTCGGTCGGCTTCGGCACACCGTGGCCGTTATAGTGAAACAATACACGCTCCTCCTTTGCATTACGGCGTAGCGAGGTGCAGAGCTTCTTCACTTCTTCGGCAGTGGGGTCAAGCGATTGCTTATAACGAGCGCGTGGCTGCCAACGTTCGTATTGCTTTTGAAGATTGCTACCAATGGTTTCCAATGCTTTCGATGGCGACAAACATAAGGGATCTTCAACAGAAGAACAGAACATATGTCTCGTTTGAAAAAAAAGCCGGATCTGTTTTTCTGTTAGAATATGGTCTATGACTTCTGGTTTAGCTTTCTTCTATTACAAGGTGACATTTGAGTTAGTCAAGTCATGAGTTATGTGCATGCATGGCCATCATGGTTACTTGACTCCATGCCTGGTTAGTGGTCAAAGTGCAAACATTTGTTTATCAGGATTGGCAACTGTTTTGAGTGCAAACTAGGTAGTTAGTGTGAGTGTAAAGTGTGCATGTATGAGTGGAAGAAAGAGTTACCAATCCAGCACTCCAGGCGCGCGCAGGGCTGCGTCTTCACGATATCTGGTGGATCGACGCCGACGTTGAGGCAGAGCACCAGCGCGACGCTCACCGTCTTCATCTGCAACAGAAGAAGCCAAATCGTTGGAAGGCGCGTGCGAGAATTGGAGGTTAAGCTCCCCAGCTTGGCGTAGCACTGCGCTGCGTTTACCCGCTCGGTCATCCGCCACTTCTCGGTCATGTCCTTCATGCCGGCGATCGCCTCCACGTGCCGCTCCTCGGCAAAGATGATGCGCAGATCCCGGTCGGCGACGCCCTCGTCGAGGCGCTCGTCGGCCTCGCGCGCCTCGTCGCCGAAGTCCTTGTCGACCATGGCGACGGCGCCGTAGGAATAGCGCGCGCACGCGGCTACAACAAACGCGCGGCCGGTGCCGACGCGCCCTGGCTCATGCCCCTCGCAGTCCTCGCCGCCCTGGTCAATCCGTGCGCATCAATCCTGCGACGCTCGCGTACAGCAGGAATCGCCATGCGCACTCGTGAGCACCACAGTGCATTCAGCCGCACCACGCGCACCGTCGTCGGATTCTACGCGCTCGCACGCTCCAGCATATTGACATATCCGCTGCTGACGCCGTTGACGCGCCGATGATGGGCGAACCTGCTCGTGCTCGGCAACATGTGATTCCTGCGGAGGCGCGCCCGCATCATTCTGCCTCTGCCTGCGGATGCAAATGCCAGCGGACAGATAGCCGAAATTGCGCCGCGCACACTTTACACTGAATGATGCACACTTATTACGACGCCATTTTTCCGTGTCGCATTTGTTTCCGACATCGACCACTTTCTTATTCAAATGTTTGCGTTTTAACTCGCCTTGCACGCACGGTTATTAATAAATAAACAAACAACTGGCGAATCGATTCGACTCGGGTGCACTGAGGTGCTCTGCGAACACGATGCAAACAATCGCATCGGATCGAAGTTAACTTTGGATTGTGTTGCATGCGCCAAGCGTCACATCGCTTCGACGTATCTGCGAAGCAACACCCTTCTTACACAAGTTTCGCCGAAATTGGAGGATGGCTTATAGCAAACCGACCGCATCTTTCGCACTAGCGGCTCCAATGTCTGTGCATCCCGACGGAAGCAGCTCCAAGGTAAGAATACTCTAAAATAGTTTTAAAAAAATTCTCGTGTGATTTTTAACCGCGCAACGCAATTAGACAAATTCTAGTAGAAAATTATCAACATTTATATTGGTTTATATGTGATGCTGCCTACGAATAAAATATGAAAAATAAAAATTCGAGAAAATGTGACAATTTCTTGAAATATTTGAAAAATGACGGTTACGCCAGGCATATCAACCGATATATAACGATAATACACGATCATATTCTATGGTATGTATGTATGTAATCGTATGTACGCTAAATGCTGTGAAAAGATGCAACGTGTTGAATTAACACCGCAAACGAAACATTAAACATTGTTTATGAAATTAATCACACAGAGTAGCTCCAGAAACGTTCGCGCGTGTATTTGACTCGTTTATTTAGCATCGTGCATTCGTGAATGTGGGGACTTTCGACCTCGCTTTCGCACGCGTACCAACTACACCGACCGACCACTACAAATAACGTTTGAAACCATTTTATTCCGATTGTGAATACTGCGCGACTTGGGCGACTTGACTGCCACCGTGGGGTGACATTTCGCGAAAAACTCAGCACCTGCACACGCTGCAACCGTCGCAGACGACGCCGACGAAAGAAATCACTGGGCACACGCCCCCCACCCCCAGGCAAGCCAACTGCGCACCCAGAAGTGTGCGCGCGGCGCGCCTGACGTCACCAACACTCCATCGCACGGGTCGGCACACTCGTCCACTCGCGTCGGCCATTTTGCGTGCGAGCGAGTTTTTGGGTGAGCAAGTCCCGTTTCGGACGCGCGTTCCCGTCCGTGCGTCCCGTAAATTCAGCGTACGAACGTACGCGTGCGAAAGCAATCCCGCGCGAAGCACCCGGAGAGTCACGGCACCCGCGCAACACACATCTCCCATCCACACACATTAGCTCGGCTTCGTTCCGCAGATCGCCGCCAGCATGGACGACAAAGCGGTGTGCAAGGAGCTCGATCAGTGGATTGAACAGCTCAACGAATGCAAACAACTCACAGAAAGCCAGGTCAAGACGCTCTGCGAAAAGGTAAGCATCCGTTGCATGAAACTTAGAGCACTGCGAGATTGATGTGATTAATCGGTGGTGGAAGTTGCATCGCCCGGCCATTTAACTTATTAAACGTATATGACTCACCTTATTTCGTGTCCGCATCGCGCAGGCGAAGGAGATCCTCTCAAAAGAATGCAACGTGCAGGAGGTGAAATGCCCGGTGACGGTGTGCGGCGACGTGCACGGCCAGTTCCACGATCTCATGGAGCTATTCCGGATAGGCGGGCGCAGTCCAGACACAAACTATCTCTTCATGGGCGACTACGTCGATCGGGGCTACTACTCCGTGGAGACCGTCACGTTGCTGGTGGCGCTGAAGGTGCGTTACAAGGAGCGCATCACGATACTGCGTGGCAACCACGAGTCGCGCCAGATCACGCAGGTGTACGGCTTCTATGATGAATGTCTGCGGAAATACGGCAACGCCAACGTGTGGAAGTTCTTCACCGACCTTTTCGACTACTTACCTCTCACTGCGCTCGTCGACGGCCAGATCTTCTGCTTGCACGGCGGCCTCAGTCCTAGCATCGACACGCTGGATCACATCAGAGCATTGGACCGCTTACAGGAGGTAAGCTCTTTCATCCTTGGCTTCCTCCAGCATGTCCTGCTCACCATCTGGTTCTCCCCTAGGTTCCGCACGAAGGACCAATGTGCGACCTACTCTGGTCAGATCCGGACGACCGCGGCGGCTGGGGCATATCGCCGCGCGGCGCCGGCTACACGTTCGGCCAGGATATCTCAGAGACATTTAACCATTCGAACGGTCTGACGCTGGTGTCGCGTGCCCACCAGCTGGTCATGGAGGGCTACAACTGGTGCCATGATCGCAACGTCGTCACCATCTTCAGCGCGCCCAACTACTGCTACCGGTGCGGCAACCAGGCCGCCATCATGGAACTAGACGATGCCCTAAAGTATTCATTGTAAGTGCCGGCCGACTTTTGCTCTTTATTCATACTCTCGTTCCGTTCCCAGCTACCAATACCACATATACTCGACCATTTCTAACGAACTCTCGAGTGTCGCAGCTCCATCAACATTTCTATAATATCCTAGTTTATCCAGTAGTTGTTAAGTTGTCAAAAGCTGCGCCAGCTTATGATTGCTATGTTCATCAAATCTGTGTTCCAATACGAGTATTGCGCTCCTGTGTTTTGTTTATTTTATCGATAAGTTAGTGGTATTGCACGTTGGAGGCGTCATTCTTGCGCAAAATTCATGCATGCCGATTGCGGCGACTTAACAATAATGTTCGATCCCTGCCATCCAAACAACCACCTCCACTTCCAATCCGTTGACAAGTGCGAGCGATTAATTGTGTTGTTTGTTATATCGTGTTTGCAGCTTACAGTTTGATCCCGCACCAAGACGTGGCGAACCGCATGTGACGCGTCGAACGCCCGATTATTTTCTTTAAGAGCACATTTCGATTCACTTCAGCTATCGATTTCGACTTTGGGGGACAACACACCCATAGACACACACACCACAGTCTCAAACTCTTTTGGCGGGCAAAATTATGGTGCCGTATTGTGTTTCTAATTTAATTAATTCAAATTGTCTTCTTGCTCCGGCAAGAGAGTCATTAATTTCAAAACCTAAATATTATTAGTTACTCATCACTCACACACACAGTCACACACACGGAACAGACGGAGGGAAAACTGGAAGCTGAAGCAAGGAGCAAATATTTGTAACTGCACAGAATTCTTTCGATCGACCACACGACCGTCGTGCGGCCTCTGATTTCAACCCCAAAAGCCACATATATACAAACACATAAACGCGCAGAGGAAGAAAATAAAAACATAACAAAAGATGATCGACGAATAAACAAAGAAGCAAATTGTATCAGTTCGATGCCGTGTATTATCGTGTCGGTGTTTTATTTCGCAGCGTTGCGTGGGTGGTTTCATTTGATTTTGCGCGCAGTTCTGTGAGCCGATGTGTGCTGCTGCAGGCGACGTTCGTTCCAATATATATGTAAAACTGCAAAACTGCATCCGCCACTTCATTTTGAAGCTAATAATGTTTAACTAAATAATTGTCTCTTCAGTGTTTCTGGATTGCACGCAGCAGTTGTGTGTGGGAGTGGCGCATCGTAATTATTTTCTACTTAATATGGACTAAAAAAAAAGCAAGCAAATGGTAGCGAGTATGGTGGTTTTTAAGTAATTCATTAATAGAGCTGTAAAAACACAAAATAATTCATCAATGTTTATGTTTTAAGATTTGTATCCTTATCGTTTGTAATTGCTGAATGCATAGTAGGCAACAACAAAAAAGAAAGAAAAGAAAAACCGCAGAGATTTCGATGTGACTGCAGTACAAAACGTACAGGAAATATATTACCTAATGGGAAGAATTGTTCGGTTTGCTGCTGCTCACGCAAGGATTCAGCTGAAAACAACGGGCACATTTTGATCATTTTGCTAACATGTTACCCAACAGTACTAACCATGACACTAGTTCAGTTCAAACTTTCTCTAGGCATAGATGAAACTGTTCGGCAGTCATCTTTTATGCGTTTTGTTTAGAGTTGAACGCGCTTGCTGAGGTCCCAATCAACACTCCATCGCGGACTAATCAATACAAGCCTTAAAGAAACAAGCAAAAACAACAGCAATAGCAATTTGAATGGACTAGACACACTCGTCGCATCGACCGTTGCGCTGCGATCCCTTTCGGATTGTTTCGACAAGACTGAGTTTAAAATTGGCCCAGCCGCAGGCAACGCTTACGTAAAATCTCAAATCCATTGGCCGATTACAACTGATTAGATAAGATCACCACACACACACACACACTGACACAGCCACAGAGAACAATGCAGCGCTGGATGGAGGGAGGGGCTGCTAGCGTCGGCAAAACCAAAGCAAAACAATTATCAAAAATCAATGTAACAGACTTTTGTATTTACTTCGTATGTGTATCAGATTGTTACCGTAATTTGTAATCATATGCGCATTTGTTCAATCATCAGTTTGAACCAATCCATGATTCCTGTGTGACGGCGCGTAATTGATTGCCTAAATCGTCGCTGCGTTTTGCGCCGATTGGCTCTTCATTTCACCTCGTTTGCGTTGTTTCTTTTACTTTTTCTTCTCGGTTGGATCTAGACTAGCGTTTAGTATAAATAATTACTCAATACAAGCTAGACATGTAAGAAATAAGACGTACGTTTTGAAGGACTACAACAAAACTAATTTAAGGGCATCCAAACTAAGAAATAACGAAAGTAAATCTGAAAAAGATATGAAGAAAATACGCAACACGTGCAAAGGCACTGCAAACCACACTGATTGTAAATGAGTAAGTGGACAAGCGACAATTACTTGGCGAGCAGTAGAAGAAAGAACAACACTTTGGTTTATCCTGTTGATTTCGCTCGATATATCTTCTTAGGATTATGCATGTAATGATGCGCATTGCGATTGATATGACTATTTATTCGATGACTACTACTTTTTTTTGTTTGGAATTAGTTATTGTAATTGATTAATTATTATTATTATTAAAAAAGAAAACGATGACGTACATCATTAATTTATAAATTACGTTGGTGTGTGTGTGTGTTGCTTATTTCCAATCCGATTTCAAGCAATAAAAACTCGTTTGATTGCATTGAGCAGTGCAGCGTTGGTAGCGAGTATGCGCATGCGCGTAAAAGTTACAAGCTGAAACGTGCTGAAGCACTCTCAGGGCACAAAATATGCATATTAAGGGCGTTTCTGATTAATAAACGAGTCTAAACAAAAATAATGTTGATTTTGCAGACTAAAACGAGATTTACTTGAAACAAGATGCAAAAAACGTGCGTATGCAGCCGTTTAAACTTGCTCCAAGCCAATTAACTTGTCGTTTTAAATTCAAATTTAATTTCTATATCACTTTACCTGACTTTACTGCAATTTGCTACGAATTCAAACATAAGCCAGTTTAGTATCACGCCACTGGCTGGAAGTTGGACCAAGAACGAATTAACATTTCATTATCCAAGCAACCCGTTTCACGAGAAACAACTTCCACTAATTATTCACGAATGAAATGCGAGAATTCTTCGCCTGGTTTGCATTAATTCTCTCTGCCAAGTGCACCGCGCCGCGATAAACACCATCTTTCCTTACATTTGAATGCCGAATGTTGAAAATGTTGTAAACAAGCGTCGACTCGATTAGCATACTCACCGCGAGATAGTTGCTTGGCAACGCGCTATTTACCAAAGCACGGAGGCCGCAGCACTGGGAAGAAAACAACTTCCATTCCGTAATCTTGGATTGGATGAGGTGACAAAGTGTGATGTTTTTATTGAATGTTGAAATACGCGCAGTTTGCTGGCTGGCGCAACAGTTGCAAACGAGCGCGCGGCGTGTAATAATCAACGTAATTGTTTTCCGCTTCATTTTCATTTGAAAAGAATGGCGACAACGGATCAAGACTACCAGGTAAGCTGTTTAAAGTTGGATTGATGTAGCGTCGGTTGTAAATGATTCCACGCTTTCAGTATCATTCTGGGTTCGGCAGCGAATTCGTGAGTGAAGATGTGCGCTGTCCTGGCGCGTTGCCCGAGGGCCAGAATTCGCCGCAAAAATGCCCCTACGGCTTATACGCCGAGCAGTTATCCGGATCAGCGTTCACGGCGCCGCGCGCCGAGAATCGCAGGAGTTGGCTGTACAGGATACGTCCGTCTGTGGGCCACGGGCCTTATGCAAAGTTCCCCAAAGGGTTTCTCACTCACGATTGGGACGAACAAGAGCCTGATCCCAATCAGGTAAGTCTTGCTTCATTTATTCATCCAGCGTTATGAAGCAGTCGTTTCCTTATAGATGAGGTGGCGGCCGTTTGACTTGCCTAGGTCCGGGGAGCAGGTCGACTTTGTGGAGGGCCTCCACACGGTTTGCGGTGCGGGTGATCCGAAGATGAAATCCGGATTGGGCATTCACATCTTTGCCTGCAACACATCGATGGTGAACCGCGCGTTTTACAATGCCGATGGGGATATGCTTATTGGTAGGTGCTACACGGAGAAAAATGTGTTACTTTTGAGTCGATTTTATGCAAAGGTTTTAATTACAGTTCAAGTCTTTCAAAATCTCGTTCAAAATATTGCGCATTTCTTTAAGACTAGGATACTCCACACCTATGATAATGCTGCAAGCGCGTAGGTTCCGGCGGTACTGTTTGAAATGAAAAGTTTGATATTAAAAACAAAACATCGCATTCGATTGCACAAGACAGGGCGAGGCCAGTCTGTCTATCTTATGCGATCAAATGCGATGCAAAACTCAACTTCTTTATAGTCTGTTCTTAATATCAAACTTTTCATGTCATACAAATTTATAATTTTTAATGTGTTCCTCACCTTGCACTCTAGCAGTAGGAACTTGCAGATATTAAATTTATGAAGAATTACCGTCAAAATAAAATTAAAACCAAATCACGAATGCCATTGAATAGCATGACACCAGAGCTGGAGTTGGAATGAAAATGGCAGAAAACTGTATATTTAGAGCTCTACTTAGAGGCGAATAACTTTGTATCTTTGGAACTTGGAACGCGCTGAACATTATGAAGTAGTTGCAGCTTCCAAAAAGAAATAGTAATAACATTTACGTCTGTTAGTACTCGGCGTTTTGGCGACAGCACTTTAAATTATGCTTTGCTTTTTGTATTCAAGTTCCTCAAACCGGCACATTGGACATTAAAACAGAGTTCGGCTGCATGAAAGTCGCCGCGAATGAAATCTGCGTGATCCAGCAGGGAATGCGCTTCGCCGTCGCTGTAACCGGTGGCAGCCGCGGGTATATTCTGGAAGTCTTCGGCCAGCACTTCCAACTGCCTGACCTAGGCCCCATCGGCGCCAATGGCCTCGCCAACCCGCGCGACTTCCTCACGCCACGCGCGCGTTACGAAGACCTGCAAAACACCAGCTACGAGATAGTCGCGAAGTACCAGGGCGGCATGTTCGCCTGCCGCCAGGATCACAGCCCCTTCGATGTGGTCGCCTGGCACGGCAACTACGTGCCGTACAAGTACGACCTGAGCAAGTTCCAAGTCATCAACTCGGTGTCCTTCGACCATTGCGACCCGTCCATCTTCACGGTGCTGACGTGCCAGTCGGAGAAGAAAGGCACGGCGATCGCCGACTTCGTCATCTTCCCGCCGCGCTGGTCCGTGCAGGAGCACACCTTCCGCCCGCCGTACTATCACCGCAACTGCATGTCGGAGTTCATGGGGCTGATACACGGCGCCTACGAGGCGAAGAAGGAGGGCTTCGCGCCCGGCGGCGCCACGCTGCACAGCATCATGACGCCGCACGGCCCAGACGCGCAGTGCTTCGACTTCGGGTCCAATGAGGCGCTCAAGCCTGGGCGAGTCGCCGATAACACGCAGGTATTATATGCTTTCAATTATATTTTTAGTTATTACCGATGAATATTGGACGCATTTTTGTAGGCATTCATGTTTGAGAGCTGTTTGAGCATGGCAGTCACAAAATGGGGCTTGAAGACCTGCCAAAAGTTGGAAGCAGACTACTACAAGTGCTGGTCGGAGTTGAAATCGCAATTCACTGGCATGAAGTTGTAAAGTCCAGCATCTACTTGGTTCAGTTGAAAATAAACATGAAACAACGTGTGCAATTGCTATGAAAATCTTAGCTGTAATTCCTTATATGTATTAGTATCATAAAATAGTTAAACGTTTAAGGAAGTTACACATGGTATTCAACGATGGTTTACTCTGCTAGTTGTAGCAATTTGTTATCAAAAAATCCTAAATAATAAATAACCGCATTGGGATTGATTTGCGTGATTCAGGATTGAACTGGAAATTTATTCGGTGGCGGTCCTTGCTCCCTCCCCGCGTTCTCCACGAAATGTATCCACATTGCTGACGCTTCTAGAAAAAGGAAGGAGATTGTAAGGATTATTGGGATAAAGAACGAAGGTGTGCTAGTTGTTCGCGGGTGTCTCAGCGTCCGAGATAGCCATCTCACCGTCATCATCGTTGTACACGTTTTCGGCCATTTGCCACACCTGCATGATGTTGTCCTCGGACACTGAGCAAATTACCCACGGTTCATTAGGATTCCAGCTGAAATCTGCGAACAAACGACAAAATTGTGGCGTTAGTTGGTGATGATGCAGAGCAATGTAATGAGCGCCATGTTTGCCTCGCTTGCACTTTCAACCAATCAAATCGGCGCATATTGCGCGCAGCCGCCGTTTTGATTGGTCGATGCGACTAACGTGCGGAATTACAGCTGGTTCGTAGTCTTTGGCAGGAAATTACCTGAAATCTTTGCTGTGTGACCGCCATGAATGAACAGCAGCTCCGGCGGGCCGTCTTCGTTGTCCTCGGGCGTCTGCATCTCGCCGATTTTGCTCAGGTCCCACACGTGCAGGCGGCGGTCGGTGCCGGAGGAGGCGAGGATGGTCTCGTTGTGCGGCGACCACTGCACCTGGAAGATCTCGTCCTTGTGCGACTCGAAGCTGTGCAGCTTCAGCTTGAGGTTGCGCAGGTCCCACAGCGCGACGGTTTTGTCCGCCGAGCCGGTGGCGAGGATGAACTCCGAATACGGATTGAAGCTGAGGCAGTTGACCTCCGCCGTGTGCGCGTCGACGGTATGCGAAGGCTTGCTGGTGTTGTTGCAACGCGTGTCCCAGATCATCAGCTTCTGATCGTCGGCGACGGAGCCGAAGAGGCTCTCGTGCAGCAGATGCCAGGCGACGTCCTCCACCACGGCGGTGTGGCCGGTGAAGATGGTGCGCGCGTCGATGACGCGGTCCTCCTTCGGCGTGGCGTTGATGTCCCACAGGCAGATGGTGTGGTCGTCGCTGGCAGACAGCAGGTAGCCGTTGAGGTTGGGGTTCCACGAGAGGCCGTAGCCCTCCTTCTGGTGGCCGCGCAGGCGCAGATCTGGATGGCATTCGCCCGCCGGGTCGGGCTTGCTGGGATGTTTGGTATAATCAAACACTAGTTGGGCATGCAAACAAGCAATCAGTCAAGACATTCACAGTTGTGAGAGCATTCTTACCTAGAACATCACTGGATGGTGTCTTTGTTGCAATCACACATGGATTCTGTGGCATGTACCTGGCGCGATTCACCTCCCCCTCGTGATTGATCTTGATTTCAATCTCAATCTTCCCACTCACCGAGCCAAAGCCACCAAACTCCCCCTTCTCATTATCATAGTGTGAGGCATCGAACTGTGCATCCTCATTGGGCAGCTGCACGCTGGCGATGAGCAGGTGGTTCTGCTCGTCGGAGGTGTGTGTGCCGAGGATGAGGCGGTGGATGGAGTGGTCTTTGCCCTCCGGACGCGTGACGTCCGGCAGCCACTGCGCGGTCAGCGAGGGCCACTCCAGCGCGTGGGTCATCACCAGGTCGTAGAGGAACGGCGTGTTCTTCTTCCAAATCTTGTATTCCTCATTGATAACGCGCTCCTCGACCGCATCGTCGAACGTTTCTGTGTGGGGGCGCAAGCACAACATGTTCATGCCGGTTGGAAACATGGCTCGGAAACACGCCGCGAGCTCCGGCGGCGATGGGACGCATGCCACTCACCTGCATCTCCCTTGTCTCCCATCTTCTCAGCCGGCGTATGGGCAAATAAATATACAATACTGGGACGACACAAACTGAAAGAATAATTCGGAGGACGCCAGCGCGCCAAATAACAACACCGGTGCGATGCCGACCTGCGTGCGCTTCAGCGGCGTTCGATTGCGCGAGTGTTTGAAGAACGAGCGGAATGGCAACACTGGAAATCGCTGGAAAATGCTAGCTGGAAAACACACGCCATTTTGCCGCGCTTGCACTCACACGACGCTCTCGGCCAATCAAATCACCCGACAAGAAAACGCATGACTATACAGCGCATGCGCACAAGCCAAACGACTGTTTACGTTACGAACCGACGCGCCGTGCGGCTAATATTTAAATCTGAAAACATTTCTTCACATTTTCCGTTACAATTGTTACATTTTTCAAGTTTTTGAAGAAAATGCATATTATTGCCACCTGTTTTATGCGAAATCAACGTAAGTCCTTGCAAATGCTTATAGTTTGTTGAATAACAAATATGTATTTTCAAAAAATGAGGATTTCAAGGTTTTCAAGGGAAATTTTTAGTATGCAACTCCCGCTCACCTCCCGCTCCTTTCTTCTCCCAAAAACGGTTGCTTGAAGAACCAAAATCATATGAAACAGCAAATCTGCCTCTGCCTCGCGACGACCACCTGCCCTGACTTGCCGTGCCGTTAAGTCAGTTAAATCGTTTAATATTTAAAATCACCGAAAATGGAAAACTCCACGCAGGATACGCAAACTGCGGAAATAGTCAGCCTCACACCCCGAACGAAATCAAATATAATCCAGCCAATCCGGCCATGGGGAAGATTGTACTCCACTTATCTTCATCTTGAACCAGTTGGTAAGCACTTTTATGAGTATTCGTCATGCAACACAACTAATTCGTTTTTGATGTGGAATAGATTTAGAAGTCAAATCTTATAAACTAGGTAGAGCTGAGAGCTGTGATATTATAATAACTGACAACAAAGTTCCTATACATCGGGTTGTTACCATTAGCAAGGTGCATTTTGAGATAACCAGAGAGGATTCTCTGGTCTTCATCAAAGATATGAGCAAGAATGGCACCTATCTGAATGGCAAATTGATTGGCAAAGGCAATACTAATCTTTTACAGAATGATGATGAGATTGCAATTGGTTTCAAGGGTTTAAAAGGTACACATTATTCCTGTTTGTATCCATGCAAAAGCATTCATTACAATTGTATTTTTAGTGTACATTTTCAAAGTAATTGCTGATATAGATGACAATCAATATTTGCCAGAGAAGCTCAGGAAGAAATATCAGGTGTCCAAGTTGTTAGGAAGAGGAGCTTGTGGAGAAGTGAAATTGGTGTTTGAAAAGGTTTGGCAACAGCACCTGCATTGGCTTAATTGAATTTTACAAAAGTGTTAAATGTATTTTTAGGAGAGTCTCAAGGCATTTGCAGTGAAGAAAATTGTGAAGGCAAAATCATTCACTGGCACAAATAGAATCAACTGTCCTGAGAAGATCTTAAGAGAGATTCAGATACTACAATCATTGCAGCATGTAAGATACAAATCTGTGATTTTATTTTTCTTTAATGTGCTTGTGCAATTTTGTCTTTGGCGGCGCCTAGCAATGAACTGATAACAGCTCTTCTATATTGGTTTTCAGCATTTAATTGCCAGATAGATTCTCTTTCGATCTACTATTAATTCATTCAAATCTCTTTACTGAATGATTTGTAGTTTGATTTTGAAAAGATGAATATAAATTTGCTTCCCTTGCTTTGATATACTTGTGCAATTTTGCCTTTAAGAGCGGTTACTGTAGAACTGATAACTGTTATCAACTATTGCTTTTCGGCATACGGTAGCCAGAAAAATTATCTTTCGATCGACTATTAATTGATTTAAGTTACATTACCGAGAGTTATGTAGTTTCGATTTTTAAAAGATTGAATATTGCATTTCAGCATTCGAAAATATGAAATTCCGTTTGCCTACTGTTAAGTGATATTGTGTGATTAAACTACATGAAATTTCACAGCCTTGTGTGATCGGGATGACGGACATTGAAGAGACCGAGGACAGCGTCTTCATCATTCTGGACTACATGGAGGGCGGCGAGCTCAATGAACTGGTGCTCACTCCGCATCCCATCAACGAGCAGCAATCTAAGGCGCTCTTCTATCAAATGGCAATCGCCGTGCAGTATCTCCATGAGAATGGCGTGATCCATCGAGACATCAAGCCGGAGAACATTCTCCTGAAGGACTCCTCGCCGGATACGGTCATCAAGATCTCCGACTTCGGCCTCAGCCGCTTCCTGGACGAGGAGAACGACTTCAAGCGGACGATCTGCGGCACGCCGAAGTTTGTCGCGCCGGAGATCATCAACCGCCAGATGTACGGCTACCAGGCGGACGTGTGGAGCCTCGGCGTGGTGCTGTACTTCATGCTGTCCAAGGAGCTGCCTTTCAGCGAGTCGAAGGGAGGGCTGCTCGGCGCCGACGCGGCCGAGGTCTTTGCCGCGCCGGCGTGGGACGGCGTGAGCGACGAGGCGAAGGACTTGGTGCGCGCTATGCTCACCGTGAAGCCCACCGAGCGCATCAAGATGGACGAGGTTTTGAAGCATCCGTGGCTGGCAGACGACTTCGGCATGCTGGAGCGCGTTTACGAGATGCTCGACGGCGAGTATCGTACGTTCACTGCGTGTGCAAGCAGCATCTCATCGTCGGGTCTGATTGATTCTGCATCGGAGACGTCATGTTCGCCGCCACCAAAACGCTCACGGACCGAATAATATTATACATTTACGACCGTTCTACTTTTTATATTTCTCTATTTTCTATGACAAATGACGATGACGATTGATATCAGGAATATCCAAAGATGAAATGATAAGGATCTGCAATTACAAGTAGTTTAGTTTGTTATATTATGTTATATCGTTTTGTGATTTAGACTTAAGCAACTATGAAGTGCAAAACATGTGCGTTTTCACATTTTGACTGAAAACGTTCATTCGTTCGTTAATACCGTTGTATTATTATTAGTGTTTAAGTAACGAGTTTGTGGTATTTCCACCCAGAAAGCATTAACTTTGCTGGTTCATTGTTGGCTCGTTCATTTTTGTTATTTGTTGTTCATCACGTTTACACATGCTCACCATGTTATGATATCAATATTTGAACTAATATAATAAATGCCTTTTTGCAATTATTGTTACTTTTTTAATATTATAAGTGCTATTCAATCGTGGAATACAGCTGCTGGATATAAATGAACAGGAAGACTTGCATTGTTCTCCTTGATGTCCATGTGCAATGATACTTGGCGGACCTAACGTAGAACCGATACCAGCTATTCAATTCTAGTTTCTGAATTCGGTAGTCGAAATTAAGTTTTTATATTTTAGGATTCATATGCTTATGCAATCTTGTTTTGGACGGCGCGTAGCGTAAAACTGATCAAATGTATTCAATATTGGTTTTCAGCATTCGGAAGCTAGATTAACTCTGTTTTATACTACGTAATTTGATTTCAAAAATTAGAATCTTAGTTGCGCATATTTATCTTATCTTTGACGTGCATTCGCAATTTTCTCTTTTGCGGCTTGTAGCATAGAACAGATAACAGCAATAGAATATTGCTCTCAATGATACATCAGATTAAATAATACCGTTTGCAATAATATATTTATTTTTGTATAAATCGAGGCAGAAGTGCAATAAATATCAAAAACATGTTTATAAATTAAGGACTCAGACATCATTCTTAACGCAATGTTATATTCTGCAACAAATTAGCACAGCTAACTCTAATTAACAAGTAGAAAACTTAAGCTTCCTGAAAACGTGCACTGTAATACCCATTGATGTCCAGCAGATCAATGAGCTGCGCAAATTGCGGCTGATACGCAGCGCGCACGACCTTCCTACCAACCTTGAAGAAGTACTTCGCCAGCAGCATGAAATTGTCAAAGATCTCCACCAGCTTGTCATAATTCGGATGCTCGAATTCGCACTCGCTTAGCACCCACTCCCTCGAGCGCATGTAGTCGTAGAATTTCAGAATCGCACTGAAGATATTTATCACCACTTTCCGCACTGGTGCTGAGTTTTGATTCAGAAGGCACCTATGCAAATGAATGTGAAATTATTAATCATTCAAAGTGTCTTAGAACTACATAGCACACAGTTAAAATTCCAGCACTGGTGACTGTCGATTGATTTCACTGTGTTTAGTCAAATATACATTTTTGTTTACGAAAAATTTTGATTTCGAAAGTATGAAAATATTTGGCGTTATTTTTCTGATTAATATTGATAAAAAATATCGGTGCCAATCATTCGAGCGTGATATTTAAACAAATCTGCGTGCAGCGGGGAACGAACTGGTAATCATGACAACCAACGTTGTTACAATGCTGTGGCAATGCAATAACAAACTGTTGACTATGTTACCAGTCCGTTATTTCGCTAGACGGACGTTAGGTTTTCGAATAAACGTACAAAAAGTAGATCTGCTTAATATAGTTGGCGTGCGCTGCGTATAAATCATCAAGATTCTCAATCGAATTGAGCGTGTCTTGAAATGCCACCCAGCCACTCTGCAACACCTCACCGACGATGTAGCTCCTGAAAGTTTGAATAAACTGCGTCATGATGTGCCGACAGAGCTGGATCTTTTGATAATGCGGGGAGAACGACAGCAGAACAGCCTGCCGCGCGTATTGCTTGTTCAACATCCTCAAATCCTATAAACAAGCGAAAACAAAAGCTAGTTCAACACTGATGGCGCGTTATGGCAATGATTCTCACCATGCAAATATTGTGCAGCACCCACGCGACCCTATGCACTTTTAACAAGAACTTAAATATGTCATCGTACTTCGCGAGCGTATCCGCCGGCAGCAGGATGTTCAGAGGCCACTTCACGTCGTAGCTTAAGGAAATGCAATCGAGCGCGTTGATGTGCCCCAAGTCCAATTGATTCGGCAGCGCCTTGACGCAGACGCGCACGCGCAGATTGTCCTTTGCTGATGTGATGGTCGGCGTGAGCGCCGTGATCCCATAGAACGACTGCGCATCTTGCCCACCATACAGCCGCGTGTACAGGTCGTCAGTGAGGTCCCTGCAGTACTCGCCATCGAGCAGGAAGTAATAGTTTCGCAGGTTCTCCAGCTGATCGAGATAGTTCTGTTCGACGATGAAGTGCTTTAGGAGCTCGGCACGCAGCAAGCCGGTCTGCACCTGCAGCGGCAGCATTACACTGCAGCGGATGTAATCGCCCACGAACGAGCGCTGAATTTGAGTGACGTCTTTCAACGACATGCGCATCGGGCAGTCGAGATCCAAGTGGACATTCGAGCGCAAATTCTCGTACATCGGCGTGCCGCCCAAGCTCGCCGTTGCCGTCGCCGTGAAGAGCGAATCAGTCCTTAGCAGCTCAAAGTTGGGCGTTTTTAGGTACGGCGTGAAGAGGGCGCTGTCGCCGTCAGCGAAGACATTGCCAACGTCCAGTTTCAGGTGGTGCCCTTTCGCTTTACGCGATACATCCGCTTGCTTGATCACATTGCCTTCGTTATCCATAGCTTCAACTTGGCCATCACCTCTGCCTTCAGTAGGCACATCAACAATCTGCTTAGCAACATTCACCGCCTTTTCGCCGGAACCATCTTCCAGCGGATTGTTGTTATTTTCCACCGTATCTGCCTGCGTTGAAATGTTCTTATTTACAAAGTTATCGTTGTCATTGAACGAGAACGTTAATTTACTCCTCTGCGCGTAGTCGCGATTCACTTCAAGTTCACTCTTTGACGAAATAGTTTCGCCGTATTCCTCAGCCATGACTTTCATCTTATTCCTCTGTGCTTCAGTCAGGTTGGTATTACTGGGCTGCAAACCTGTTTCAGGAATTGAAGTTCCCATCACTCTTTGTCTGTTTCTCTGTGCTTCTGTTAAAGCTGCCTTATTAACATTTTCAATCGTTTCTGGCATTGTCTCAGAGTTTGCATTGATTGCATCATCATTGGGGTCAATAACCTTGTTCGTCTCTTTGTCGAACACTACGAGGGGCTGTTGCGGCTCGATATTTATTAGTTCTTCATTCAAATGAATCTTTTTGGATGCCTCGACGAGTTGTTGATTAAGATGTGATGCATTTTGTGTGAGTTGTTCATAATATGCTATCATTCTCGCACTAAAAAATGATCTCTATGTTACGAAACATAATATAAAATGTATAAAACGCGCTTACGCTTCGTCCTGAATGAGTGCATCCGCTCTCTCCTGAAGCGCCATGAGTTTTTCCTCTTCCTTCAGTTCCCTGGCAAGCTCAGCAATTTTCTGCTCCTGTTTGGAAGCCAGCTGCTTGTCGTAATCTTCCCGCAGAGCACGATGACGCTCCTTCTTGGCTTCGTTTTCCTTGCAAATCTTATCCATTCTTCTCTCTGCACCAGCCAAACAACGCTATGAGTAAGTAATTTAGTAAACGAGAAATATTCGCGCGTCCTTACGTTGAATGCGTTTGATCGCTGCAGCACGTTTGGCTGCAAGGCACTTGCTGAACAGCAGTTTCTCATCCTCTTTCATCGCCAGCCAATTGCGCAGCGAGAAGGGCGTGCCGCCGCTCGCCAGCATCATCTCCAGCTCATACGCCTTGTTGCAGCGCTCCAGCTTCTGTAGCATCTCCTGCGTGATGCAGCACTGCACCAAGTGATGCTTGTGCGCCATGAAGTACTGGCAAATCGCCGACTTTGGCATGCACAGCTTCAATAGATTCGCCGACTTGCCGCAATTCAGGATGCTGGCGGCGTGCTCGCTGAGGAAATTCGGCAGCAGTGCGTCCGCAATGGTAAACGCCCGCGTCCAGTACACCCTATTCCGCGTGGCGAGGTACTTAGTCGATGCCTTGATGAAGAACTCATTGTGCGGGTCATCGACAACGCCTTCCAGCAGCCACGGGCGCAGATATCGGCTGCAAATTGCACACGATAACGCTCGCACACCGGCGCCGCTCATCATACTCACATGAAGTAAATCTGAAAGCAAGGAAAGAGGAGCCCAAGCAGCACGTAGTGGACGTTCTTGTCGTATTGCCGGAAGATGCATTCATATAAGTAATTGAGGAGATTCACGCCGCTCGGTATCGCAGAGTTGCCCTGCGGTTCTTTGTACGTGCCCACCTTGCAGATGGAGGCAACCGCAAACAGCGGCTGCGACAGTTTGCGGAAATACGCGTGCAACTGCAGCAGGCCTTTGTGATCGTCGAATTTGAAGGTCGCCGCATGATAGAACAGTAAATAACGACTCACAGCGTTACAAAACTCCTGAAAAAACACATTTTATTCGTTAAACAACTGCTTCAAGAGTCAGGAATTGAGTAAAATATAAGTAACCATTTACTTACTACATATATAGCACCGTATTTCTCAACAGTAGCATTAGCTGATGTCACCTCGGACACAAAGCTCTGCAGCGCCTTGAAACATATTCCACACTTTATCATCAAGCAACTGTAGCGCTGGAAGATGTGATATGATATGCCATCGAGCAGCACGTTGGGATTCAGGATGAACAAGTCGCCCCTGGCCTGGAAGGTAAATGATTCGATGCCAACTGAAATCAGATTCGTTACGGTCGATGTGCGATACAATTTACCGACATAATAAACATACGAACGACATATTTTAAATCCCGCATGTACTCCTCACGACTTAATACTTTCTTCGGCAGCGCAAGCGGCTCACAAACGCCTTCTTCTTGTTTCAACAGCATTTTATCCATTAGGGCGTAAATATCAGCGGAGGCCTCGGAGAAAAATGACTTTTCAGACTCCGGCGATGGATTTCCGATGGCTTCCCAGGTGCGCCTCTCACTGAGCGTTATATTCGACACCAGGTCCCAATTATTAGTCTCAGGCAAAGACGTCATACATCCTTCATCAACATCATTGCTGTTTGTTGATGAGGGCAGTTTACTGAAGCTCATTGCATGATCATCAGGCAGGAACAGTTCACTGCCCTGCAATGACATTGTATCAAGCGGACGACTGGAAAACTTGTTGCTTAAGTTCGCAAGTGGGCCCAGGTGAAAGTCGTCTTCATGAAATATTCTGTAGCCGCTTTCCGGTAGTCGAGAGACAACTTCCTGACAATTATTAATGTGAGATTTTCAGTGCTTTTGCAACTACATAGTTCATGTACAATATATTACCTTTGGTTTCTGTGGAGGTTTGCGCAATTTCAATAGAAACTGCAGAATGGCATGCTTTGCATCCCAGTTAGAATCATTTATGCTGTGATATAAACTTTCAAGTGTTGATGCCAATTCGGGCTGTTTGAATGTACATGCTACATTGTATTGCCAGGCAAGGTACTGCATCTCTAAACTGTTGCAGTTCTCAAGCCAATATTGATCTGAAGCCACCAAATTGATTGATCAATTAAAATACATATTTATCAATGTTTAGCTAGTTCAATTGAATCGAAAAGATGCATTATTGTCTTCATTCATGTATTAGAACCATATAGAATCATATTAATTGTATTACATACTTGTATCATGCTATTGATAACTTTGTCATGCATTATTTGAGTTCTAACAAATTCATTTCAATGTGGGTAGTTAGTTGTTTACCTGAAATCGGTTTCTTTGGAAATAACAGCAGCTGAAATGATTTGGCGCGGAGTCTTGCGACGTCTTCATTCCTAACGCGCCTGTTGTTCACCGCTAATTGATTTTCACAGAGTTTAGTGATAAGACTATACACCCCTTCGTCGTTAGCCATTCCTCTCACTGCAATCTGGTCTGTTTCTTCTACTTCAATCGCCTGATTTCTGATCCACATTTTCAACGTTTGATTTCTTCTGTTTACATCTTGCTTGCAGCCCTTGCAGCTGCAGCCAGAGATGAGCCCCTTAATGCAGAGGCAACTATAGGCAACTTTATAGGCAAATATCTGGGGCGACCTCTAACGTAGGAAGCAAAGTTCAAATTAAACAAATGTTAATCGTATATAGTTGTTAACAAATGGTTTCCATGACAACGGCAACCATAAACGTCTTCAGTTGATTAACATACTATCATCATACATCATTTTAATACCAGCAGTCTTCGATATGTCTTAAGAGGTAGGCGTAGATAAACAGTGTTAATAATGAATGATATCTGATCTTTATTTAGATGATGTAAGATGTGTGTCGTACAGTGATAACAGATTAAACTTGGTTTATTTATTCAACATTTTCACAAATCCCCACCGCCGTCCTGCGGCTTCTCTTCGTCAATATCCATCTGAGATGTGTCACTTGAATCATCCCATTTGAATGGGACACGAGATTCGCCATCGTCGTCCTCACTTTCGGAACTCTCATCATTCTTCGAACATCCTGGAGTCATGTGCAGGTTTGCCTCCTTGCGCTTGCGCATTCTCTTTACAGCATCGTGCCAGTTTCTCCATTCTTCCTTGTTCTTACGACTGATATCCGGCAGAGGCGATAGCACTATTGGTTTCATGGGACTGAGAGCCGCTATTGCAGCGTCGGCGGCCACGCAACATGCTTTGCGGTATTCAGCCTGTGGCTTGCTGCTCTTGGTATTCTCCTCCAGCTTTAGCTGCGGTGGTGGAGCTTTATCATCCTTATTTTCCATTGTTACTTATCAAAATGTGTGCCGGAAGTAATGCGAAATTAGAAATCGAATGCACGGACGTGGGACGCGTGCGAACGCTGCAATTTTTTTGGCAAGTTGGAATGTTTTTTAGATTCGTTGCCTAGCGACAATAGGCAGTGCTTTGTTTCCAAGGGTTGCTTTTTTAATCATGTTCACTACCGCCGAGTTATAGCCACTCTGTTTATGACATTTAAAAACCAAAAAAAATGAGAATAAAGGAATAGAGAAACGCAATGAGGGATCGGAGGTCCGGTGGAGGAATGTTGGTTAGGCGGTGGGGCGTACATACATAATCTGTTGCATTAAGCATTAGTGTCAATGGCATTCAAACTGCGGCACGGTCAACCACAGTGTGGCCGTATTTTCCAAATGTCTAGATTCGCTTGAAGCAAGAAACGAAATTGAATTACATGATATTATTAACCTTGAAAACCGCTTAAATGTGATTACTACATCATTGGACTTATATTACAAGGGTCATGACGCTATTCTGGCTGCGCTCCCTGCAAATGATATTGCAGCTTTAGAAACGGAAGAATCTGTAAAATCCGAATTTGAACATTCATACTTTACGAAAATTGCTCGTGCTAAGACTTTATTATTTAAATCTCAACCTAATTTAACGGCTGCGCCTCCCTTGTCGACACTATCTGCGAATCCGGCTTCGCAGGTTGTTCTGCAACCCGCTGTTGTTAATATTTCATCAATTTCGCCGAATCCATCTACATCAACTGGCCATGGCCCCTCGAATCATAACTTTCCGACTGCTATGAATCAGCAAATTCAACTGCCACAAATTATTTTGCCAACATTCTCTGAGACACTCGATGACTGGCTAGAGTTCCGAGATTAATATATATCATTGTTGCACACACGTGTTGATCTGGACAACATGCAAAAATACCACTACTTACGCGCTTGTCTGACTGGCGAGCCTTCCAATATAATACAGGGTGTTGAATTTTCAGCCAACTGCACAATTCGATAAACCGAACGTTCTAATGCATAACCACATGAAGGCATTGATTAATTTGCAGCAAATGCCACGCGAATCTGCAACACAGCTAAGATCCATTTTATATAGCCTCATCAAACACATGGGCGCTCTGAATCGTTTAAAATCGGATAACACGGATTTATTTGCAGTATTGATTACATTCATTGTCACGGGGTCACGGCAAAGTTCGACCCAATCACGGCTCGTGAATGGGAAGAAGATCAACGCTCATTAAAACCGCTTCCAGAGACTCTTCGTCACTTTCCTGGGCGCAAGTCTGAGCAGTGCTGGGCCGAAGTACACGGCCAGGATGAAGACGTAAGACAGCACGCGGCCGGAAATTGTGCGCCCGATCCAGCTGAGGATGAGGAAGAAAGTCGTCATAGAGCCACAAAACACGAGTGGACTGTCACGTTTCCAACAAAGCATGGTGCGGATGAACTTTGATCTCCAGGCTGTGATGCTCCACTCTTGGATGTAGAGCTCCAAGACCTGGAACTTGATGGCGTCGTCGTAGTAGTCCAGCACCACGAGCACCGCCGCCGTCGAGAAAACGATGCAATAGAATCGTGTTTCGTAATAAATTACCAGCAAATACAATAAATTGAGACAAACGAAACTAAGCCAAATGTGGGTGGCGTTCTCCCAGTACACTAGATCGCAGACACTGTTGAAGTAGCTCGCCAGCTTGGTCATCTCCCAGTCTTGTGCGAGTTTTGACGGTGACGGTGGCTTCTTTTCGCGCTGCCGGAGTATTTTGCTGACTGCACGATGCAGGTGTTCCATTTTGCCGCGCTGACAAACGTCTTACGTTTTAATTAATCAGCGCCATCGAGCCATAACTTGATGCATTCATTGATCTTTAATTAATGAGCACCGTCCCTACACTGCAACTTTTAATTCAAAATTTTAGATTCAATTGCATCGAACTTTTAAGTGAGCAATTGCACATATTCTGACATTTTGAAAACGTCTGCAAAAAGTAACTGTCACTCTTGACAAGGGCGCACCACCGACGTACCTACACCCCGGACGCGACGGGCTAGTGAGGGTCGTTAGCCTTAAAGGACCTCAGAAGAATATTTTTAAGAGAACAATTACACATTTGTTACCATTGCCAGTTGAATAAGAAGAAGAGAATCCAACTTCAAGCAAGGTTCCAACTAGATGTCACGTCACAGTAACCCAAGGACACGCAAAGACCACACCAATTAGGACACCTACGAGAGGATTTTCACCGTTTATGTTACTATGGATAATAATGTGGTTGACAACGGCTGCATCCGCTGGCATGATAAGGCAGGACGTGGAAAATGGTGCATACATTGAACACTTGGGATTTGTGCAAATAAACAGAGGCAGTTTTCGACTGGACGTCCCATTCGACAAGGAACGGATTCAAGCGGATCTCAAGGCAACCCAGCGGACAAAAGAAAGGTTTGCAAGCATGTGTTACATGTCCCGAAAGAATCAATCATACAACAGAATGCGGAGGATTTTTGCAACATTTAGAATTTCAAACGAAGAAACTGGATTGGTTAAAGCACGACAGCTGCAGTAGACAACACGACCAAAAAGAGCTTTATTGGGAACGGCACTCACAGCAGTATTTGGTGTAAATGATGAGGTGTACAGGGAGATTGACGGACTGCAGCAGAATCAAAAGGAAATCATCAAAAGTAGTAGTTAAATAATATTAAGACATCCGTTCATAAACCGCCATTATTAGTTTATAAGTTGATAATATTGTTAGTTGTAAGATAAATGAAAATAATATAAAGGGTCGTCATCCAGCCATAAACGACTCTTGCAACCATTAGCATAAGTGTACAGTGTACCCATTAATGATCGCCGCTGCAATAAATATATTTGGCGCGCATTTATTATCGGCATCCGCTGACCATTGACGGTTAATAGAATTTAAGATTAGGATTTAGTTTGGGCGGACCTTTGAACCGCATTCTGCTCATCACCCTTTGCGATCGGCCAATAGGGATGATCCACACTAGTATAAACAATTAGCAAGTAAGAATCATTTATGTATAAATAGTTGTGTTAGATGTAAAAGAAATCAGTTGTTACCATTGAGCTAATAATATAGGGAGGCTCCCTAGTCCTATCTTAGCCGTGTTGAGTCTTGAAGTACTACGGTACGAACGCGCCTCTCTCGTAAGGAATCGTGAACATGAGAGAGTGCGGTAGAGTTTCTTCCTCAGTCAGCTGATTCCCCTTCTTGACCGAAAACACGAATGAACACGAATACTGACGAATGCGCACGAATACATTGCGGGTAATTCAAAATTTAGTTTCTAGCAAAGGCTGCAAATATAATTTCATAGTTAAAATAGTTAAAGAAAAGAATTTCCATAATTTCTTCAACTTAATACAATTTTATTGGTTTTTAATCAATACAAGTTTAGTCAAATTTGATCATATTCTGTTTTTGTCTACCAAGTTGTAGTAAGCGTCGGTTTATAAGTGCGATTGGTAGTTGTAGACATTGGTGTTGGTTTGTAAGTATTAGTAAATTGTTGTTAAGAATGTGTATTAAATGAATTATTATTATTAGTGCCAGGTTAATTTACTTTGAAGTTACGTGAAGGTCTATGTGGTTCAAAAGGTGTAAACGAATTTTTATTTAAATAAGTGAGATACACAATCTTCAATTGTGTTTACGTTTTTAAGCGAGATGTGCATTCTGTACGGCTCAAGTAAACCAGCCATGTATGTGTGTAGCTCTCTTTGCGTAAAATTATTGGGATGTAATTAAATGCACATTACATAGTTTGAATCCCATTGACACTAATAAAAATAATTTGAACACAATTTAAATAAATTGCACTATGAAAAAAATGATTCTGTGTCAATTAGTACGATTCAGAATTTAAAAAATAGTTTTCAACTCTAATAAAATCTAATGCACACAAGTAAATATAGAATAACTTGGAATAATAATATTGCACATTAAAACGGATACTTGTCATTTTAAAATGAATACTCTCCGCTTAAAGAATACTTAATGCAACAGAGTATGTATGTACGCCCCACCGCCTGATAACTTGATCAAAACGGCGCTGCCTGACGAAAAAACAAAATCAATCGATTAATCACGTCAATATTTCATTCGCGTCTGACACCCCACCGTTCAACGACGACAAAATGGGCTCCCAGATTTCGAACCAGATAACCAGCGAAGAATACGATGCGAAGGTTGCTGAGTTGGCGAAAATCAACGACGATTTGGAAGAGCAGGTTAAGGTTGTCGATGAGAAGAATGCCGTGGCGAAGGCGCAGCTAGAAAAAAATGTGCAGGACTGCGGCGATAATCTGCAGCCGGCCCTGCAGGAGCTACGCGAGTTACGCAAGCGGGTTGCTGAGAAGGACGACGAAGCCTCGAAGATTCGCGTCTGCCGTATAGACGAGATGATTAACCAAACCGTTGATGGATTGGAGAGAATGCAGAAGCAGAAAGATGCGTTTCTGGCGTCTCTGCCACCGCCCATGAAAATGATGCGATTTGAAGCCGCCATGCTCGCCACGGCCGCTAAGCCCGCCATTGCCGCCAACCCTGCCACGGCCGCCACGGCCCAAGAGCCCGCCATGGCCGCCATGGCCGCCAAGCCCGCCACGGCCGCTATGCCCGCCATCGCCGCCAACCCTGCCACGGCCGCCACGGCCCAAAAGCCCGCCATGGCCGCCTTGGGCGCCAAGCCCGCCACGGCCGCCAAGCCCGTCACGGCCGAAAAGCCCGCCACCGAGGCCAAGCCTGCTAAGGCCACCAAGGATGATAATGAATAATATCCTGGAATATCGCTTATACATTTATTTATGTCTTTATTTTTGTATACACATTTGAGATTAAAATACCATGCCGCCTGCTTGCCTTTCGAACTTCCCGATTGCATGACAAAACTAAGCCTGCATACGTAAATTCTTCTGCTACTTGGTGACAACGTTCTACTGTTTGACTTAGTAGCCACGCAACGAAATGAATATATCTTTTGACACCATTAAATAGAGGATTAAAATTGCTTTCGAATGATACCAGACTCATGTCACTATGTACGAGTTGTCCAAAGATCGCATGAATAAAATACATACTATGTACTTGACTATGTAGATGCATTATGCACTGTACACTTGTACACAGCTGGATTGCATTGGCTTTATGGCCAGCTATTTTATGGCCAAGTTCACACTGGTTTCAACCATAACCTAAATGTAACCGGACTAAGTGCTGTGGTTTTCGGCAGTTTTTATTATGTTTCCGTTGGTGTTGGTGCTGTGGACTAATGGAATCAATTCTCGTTGATGTTCTTTGTGCAGGTCGTGCAGTTACCTCAGTTGCCTATTGACTTACTTGAAGCCGGGTAAAATGGAAATCTTTCTGAAGCACCCTGGCCTGAATGCAACCACGATTGATAGCATGCCTGGCTACAAAGGAGTCGTCTTCGTGAATGTAAGTTAAAACTATTCCAAACTATTCAAGTATGTACATACATGTAATACATACATAATTAGTAAGTTAAGTAATGTATCAGTATGTATATTGTTTAGTGAAGCTGCATTTCATTCATACATTTTCTCCTGCATTTTAAGTGCATTTGAAATGTTCACACATGCATAGTAAAGTTTCCCATGTGGCTAATTAAGTATTTCAATGCTTTCAGGAAAAGTTTTTCCCGGCCACACTGGTGAAAAGAACCGAGGGATGGCGAATGACCGCTGACGACGACATCATCCACCAGTTAAACGCCAAATACTATCAAGAAGCGATTCAATACATCGATGCGTACGCCGCGCGCTTATCAACTCTCCATCCGGCACACCAACCCGTGCCGGTTGCAAAATACCGGCGCGTGCTCCAGGAATACCGTGAATTCGTCAATTTCTTCATCAGCTTGGAGGACCGACAGCTTGCTGGTGATTTCTCGAAGATCTCCGTCACACATATCGATGAGAAACTCCGCCGACACTCGATGACCATCAAGATCAACATTGAGCAGGGACACCTCTTTGCAATTGGTGAAACTGAACTTCCTTGTGATATTGATGCATCTCACAACTCGCTCATTGAGTTATTTCAGCTCTACGTGGGTTGTGTGGAAGCATATCAGGAGTTCTTTGATGTTATGGACATGATTGATGGACACTGCTGGATCGTCGAGCCGGAAAAACCGACGAGGCGCGATGTCACGCGCAAAGTCATACTAAGCGAGCATGTCGCATTCGTAATCACTATCGATCCGAAATATCCGACGGATTTACCTAATGTTAAGCTGCTCGGGCTGCCGGAGAATGTTGCCGTCGTCCACGACGTCTTGAAGGTGTGCTTTGAGCGGTGGAATCACGATGCGGACTTTTTCGATGAGTTGCTGATGTTCTTCGATGTGCCGATGTTTCCAAAATGTAATGAATTTGATATAAATCTTGAAAACTTTGCTGAATGAAGAGACATTACTTTCAAAATGGGTTTTATAAATTTAGCATAAGCTTTCTTAAGATTTAAGACATTTCCCGCATTCTGAGCGTGTCTTCGACTATCAGAATAGTATGTACAAGAAACATAATTTTAAAGCGCCACTTTGAACGTGCAGAGAAGGAGCAAGATATAAACAGAAATGTAAACTTTTATTTTTTCCATCCATCCTCTCTTATTGCACAGTTTAAAATCGTCACCAGGTTATCACAAACTATGTATGTATATATTATTTCAGTGAAGTGGATGAAAATTGCATATCGTCGCAGCGTTGTGTGTTTACGTATTTGCACGACTTTTCGGCGCCGGCTGACAGGAAAATTCGGGTGGTGAATGCTTCAGAGACCGCTCATCGTCGCGGCCCACCCTTCGCGTAGCTTTCGCCCATTCCGCCGAAAGTCGAGTCGCCCGGTGTGAAAGCGTATACACCGTTTCGGCCAGATTCATGGTCGAATGGCAAGTGGAATCTGGCTGGTCCGATTCGTCAAGGTGCGATGGCATCGCAGCGGTTACGCACACCAGAGACGAGTTGAACGAATCTTGTGTCCTGGTCTCATCCATGCTGTCATTTTCAACGTACTCGCCAATCATTGGAATGAGCTCGTGTTCACCAATGATTTCATTACTGCGCACCGTTTTCACGAGGTCCCAGAGACCCTTCGTCACTTTCCTGGGCGCAAGTCTGAGCAGTGCTGGGCCGAAGTACACGGCTAGAATGAAGACGTAAGACAGCACGCGGCCGGAAATTGTGCGCCCGATCCAGCTGAGGATGAGGAAGAACGTCGTCATAGAGCAACAAAACACGAGTGGACTGTCACGTTTCCAACTAAGCATGGTGCGGATGAACTTTGATCTCCAGGCGGCGATGCTCCACTCCTGGATGTAGCACTCCAAGTCCTGGAACTTGATGGCGTCGTCGTAGTAGTCCAGCACCACGAGCACCGCCGCCGTCGAGAAAACGATGCAATAGAATCGTGTTTCGTAATAAATTATCAGCAAATACAATAAATTGAGACAAACGAAACTAAGCCAAATGTGGGTGGCGTTCTCCCAGTACACTAGATTGCAGAAACTGTTGAAGTACAGCGCCAGCTTGGTCATCTCGCAGTCTTGTGCGAGTTTTGACGGTGGAGGTGCCTTCTTTTCGCAGAGTATTGTGCTGACTGCACGATGCAGTTGTTCCATTTTGCCGCGCTGACAAACGTCTTACGTTTTAATTAATCAGCGCCATCGAGTCATAACTTGATGCATTCATTGATCTTTAATTAATGAGCACCGCCCCTACACTGCAACTTTTAATTCAAAATTTTAGATTCAATTGCATCGAACTTTTAAGTGAGCAATTGCACATATTATGACATTTTGAAAACGTCTGCAAAAAGTAACTGTCACTCTTGACAAGGGCGCACCAGGTTGATATGGCGACTGTCTTTGGCCCGATTATTTATTTACGTTCCAATATTGTTTCGGAGATTCCGTGTGTTCTGGAATGTTCCGACACGACCGGCCCTCATACATTGAATGTACATATTAGTAATTAGTATTCATTTCTTCATTTGATACCCACAAAAACCTTGTCTTGGTTTTTTGAGTTTAAGGGTTGGTTCAAGGCTTTGGGTCTTTATTGGAGTGTGCTTTTGGTCTTCTTTTAGGATGCCTGGTGGAGGTCCATTTGTTTGTTCTTTGCTGTCTTCTCTGTATGTATCTTCTGGATGAGGATTTGCTCGAGAAACTGCTCCAAGGGTTGGTCTGTGACAGCGATGTCCTTGTTAATGTGCATAGTTCCGATTCTTCTTCGAAACACTTTTAATATTGGTTGGAACTGTGAAGTTTGTCGCTCGAGCTGAGAGATGTCGTCTAGTTGGTGATTGGTCCATTTGACGCTGTGATCTAGGTGGGTAGTTGATGGCATCTTGCAAAAGTGATGACGGTGAGGAGTCTGTAAGAAGGAAAATAGGTGTGTATAATACTGTGTACCTATAGTTCGTAACAAGATATTTGGATGACTCCCATTACACTTATTTCCTGAATGTGGTTACTAATGACTCTTTTCAAGTGGTTTCAGGTCCACGGAAGCTGTGAGAGTGCCGCTTCCCTTCCCTTCCCTTACAATGTCAAAAATAAGATTATATTTTTCAATTATTTTATTATTTTGAAGTATTAATTGCTGACATTGCAGTATTTGCGGTTGTAGGATGTAGGGTCTTGACGAGACAGCAACAAATAATCACAACATATTAAAAATCTGCATACTTTGCAGTTTTGGGTTTCCGTCGAAGCTGGGAATATTTTGCGCTTGATTAAAGCAATATTTGGCGACGCCATTTCAATAATGATATCAATAATTTTGACAATCTTTAGTCTCGTTGTTTTGAGAATTCGTTGAAGAAATGTTAAGATTAGCAAGACGTTCTGGTTAAGATTAACTAACACGGAATGTGTGATGCAGTTCAATTGTGTTTTACTTTAAGCAAAACGTTTATATATTATGGCAAAAGCATATGAATGTCGCATAGTAACAAGTATTGCACTTACAGTAACAGAAACAGAGGCAGTGGAGCGTCGTCCGTAGGTTTTAGCGATGTTTGTTCTCTGCTTCGTGGACACTTCTTAGCTATGAACATGAAAGCGATTTTTGGTAATTTTGCAGTTTAGTTAACCCACGCCGATTTTGATGAAATTTCGAACAGGCCTTAATAATGCCCTAAAAATAAGATTATTTAAGTAACTTTTCTTGGGGTCGGGCCCCCTTT
>JAODGB020023481.1:0-99253 GCA_027574905.2 Earota dentata | reverse complement strand
TCCCGGGCGATCCGATTGTCCCCCCGCCGATCCGCCCCCCCCCCCCCCCCAGTCCGATGCGGATTTGCAGCGACCGATCCAATCTTGTCGGGGTTGCGAGTTTTTATCATTCCGTCGGACGCCGCGGCGTTGAAGCTCGGCTATCCGAGCTGAGAAATGCCATTCTGCTTTAACTGCGCAAGAAATACGGACAGCGTGGATATTGAGTCCTGAATCCGGCGAGTCCTTCGTTACCGCCCGTCGGCACTGACATCGCGCAGGCTTCTATCATCTCGTCTAACGAGGCTATTTGTTGTCTTGCAACTCGCATTGGATCCTATTTTATTTTTATATTTTATGCTCTTCTTCTGAATGCATTCTTGGAGATGCTCCTGCAATATTAAGGGCACGTTGCCGATATTGGACCGACCTACTCCCTCCTATTTTCCCAATCGTGTTCAGCCTTCATTCAGTTCGGTGCCCATTTGAGCAGGTGCTTGATTTTTGTTGACTTTGCTTCCACGTCGCTGTTCGAGGCGAAATTTTCGCCCCAATTCCGTCCTCCATAAATAACGAGCTGGCTGGACCTCCCTCTCGTCGTCCGCCGTCACTCTCAACGCAAGCCCCCCCTCAGCGGGTTAATTGTAATCGATTTTAATCAATTACATCTTTCGCACGTATGGAACGATCGTTTGATTAATTGCCGGAGCGTCGAGAGGAGCTTCGGCAGTGTTCCGATAATGTGCACCCTTGGTCGCGAGGTGGGGGGTGGTGCGAATGTGCTCTGCAGTCGGGTCGCGAATGTTTGATCTCGCCGCCACTCTGCGACTGCCGTGCGGACTGCTAATTCGGGAGTGGGACGCAAAACTAACTGCTGGCTGTTGGGATAAAGCCGTTGCAGTCGTAATATTGCTCCTTTCGGAAAACGTCCGCCGCAGGAACACACCATGCCCACGAACCAAGATAATGAACGCTGGAAGTGGTGGAGGGTCGTGTCGAGAGCACGCGCGCGCGTTCCCCAATCTTACCTGTGATTAAGCGCGATAAATGTTTAATGTGATATAAATTGGAATCCGAGGTCCTGAATGGAAATCCAAATCCCCCGATTCGATTTCCATTAGGCGTAGCTGTACAATGTACGCAGCAACCACACCTAGATATACATTTTCGGTTTAGGGGAGGAATGAAAATTGCATACCGGAGGCGGCGGAGCTTCCTTTGGGTCGCCGCTTGAATTACGTATCATTAAGTTTCCGGATGAAATGATTAATTTGCTCGTCAGGCTCGCGGGCTGCAATTTCTCTCGGAGTGATTTTTGAAAAGTACAATTAATTTCGCCCGTGGCTTGATATACGAGCCCATTCGCCGAATATGCGTCAAAGGGAGGGTCAGTTCTATTTTCGTATATTCTCGACTGTTAGCTGGAAAGCAGCGGGAGCATAAAAAATCAGTGCCGCTCGTTGAAATATTTATTCGCATGTTTGCGCTTTTATCGGCCGTTGTCTCTGCTTGTCCGCTTCCCCCTCTCCGGACATCCTTCCTCGTATGGGCAAAAATCACGAAGCTGCGAAATCTGCGCGTCAACAAACTCGCAGCCTCCCGATGGCGATGTCAGCCGCCCCCGTACGCAATTTCTCCATTTCCACCAATTCACGGTGCTGTCGATGTGGATCCGCGCATCCCCCAGGAGACACGCGTGTGTGCGCGTGCAGCAAAGAATATGTTTGCTTCCTTAATAGCCCCCGCGCCCACATCACGCTCTCGCCGCCCCATCGCCGCCCACAGCCACCGGGCGAAAGAAAAACGGTGGAGAAAACTGCAGCGCGACGCGCGCGTGGAGGCGCCTTTTGTGCCGGCGCCGTGCATGCACGGTTATTGTCTTACGAGTGGGTGGGATGTGCGCGTCCTTCGCTGCACGCCGCCAACTCTTCGGATTGCGCGGCCGGCGCCGCGCGACGCCGCCGGCGCGCCCGCCATCCCGCCGTCAGTCATCTGGCGCGCGCCGAAACTGGAGCATCGGCGAAGCGGCGCTCCTCTCGCGGCAGCATCCAGCGCATCCAGCGCGCGCGCGGGCTGAAATGTTGCAAACTTTATCGATAACAAGCGGCCGCCGCCAGCGGCATCGCGCTGCCTTTGCGATGCAGATCCGCTCTGGCCGTGCCGATGATTTGCCGACCACAACAGCGGCGCATCGCTGAGCAACTTCGGCGGGAGTGACTTGGGACTTTGGCCGGCAAAGCAACGTAAATCGCCGACCAGTGAAACTTTAAATGTGTTTCGGACGATGCCGTGCTTTTGCTGCTGGAAGAAGAAGGCGGCGGTTAAAGCGGAAAGCGACAGCGTCGACCAGTCGCAACGAGATGCTGGACAAACGCAAACATCAGGTCCATCCAAATAAAACTACAAATCCGAAACAACCCCTTTTCAAATGAATATCACGTCAACTTCACGTTATGTTTGTTTTGCTTTAACAATGTTTTCGCTTTGAATGTCAATTGCTTTGAACTTTGAATGCATGAGCACCAGCTCAATTTGTACGGGCATCGAAATTAATTGAACATTAACGATTTTATGTCATAAGTCGTAAAAAATTAATTTTCCATGTTGCGCACGCGAGTTATGCATGCATGTTTTCGAGTTTCGTGGCGTATTTAGGATTTGAAAATTAATATTCATCAATATTCATGCCATCCAATTTCCCCCCCAACATTTTCAGCGGTCTTATTTACTACCCTCAAAGCAGCGGGCGGATGTTAGCATAGCTTGCCGTTTGATTATCTATCGCCGGCGACGTGCGATGCAAAATGTATGAGACAGCCTCGGAGCGCGTAACATGCACATGTCTGCCGAAGAGCTCGAAGTGGATCATTAAAAAGAATATATTAAGGCAGCATGATGATGCAGCTTAATACTTTTGAGGGATTCGCTTTCACCACGCAGCAGATACGACAGCGCGATTGGAATATAGAAAAGCATCGATTAGTTAAATTTCAGCCAACTATCGATTTCTGGCCTCTTAACAAAGCCAACATTTACACTGTAAACTCAACAGACAACTCCATATTTCATGTATTGCGCATAAACTTTTTTCACTGTCATTACTGCCTCGGGCTAATTAGGTAGGTGGGGCAATATGGATTGGAGGGCAGTATTGTGGTCTGCGGTTTCATTGCTTGACATCCGATTAGATTCCACATTGCCGGGCTAAATGACTTGCGCACAAGAATTGAAAATGAAAACCTTTGCTTTGCTGAACTGCCCTATTCTGCTGATAAGCCTATTCTGCTGATTAGCCAACTGATACGCATCGCAAGTTATGTTCCTGTCTGGTATGCGGATAGCTTTGATTAAACGGCCCCGATTCAAATTTTCCACTCAGCATTTTTTTTATCGTGTTCCTTGGTGTTCCGGAGGTGATAACGTTGTGCTTTGCTTCCAGGAAATCCACGCAACAGATGCAGCCTCGAGCCGGGCCACTCGCTAATGGATTGGATCCGACTTGGCAATTCCGGCAAGGATCTCACTGGCGTGGGCGACCAAGCGGGCAAAATGACGGTAAGTACCCTACCGTGCTTGCCGGGTAGCAACAGATTATTAAGGTGTTTCCATCACGCGATCGCTTAATTACGCACTTTGGTCGCTAGGTGAAAGCTAGGTGAGCTTTTGACATTCAGTTTCATATCACGCATCATTCGGATCAGTACTGTCGCAGTTTCGCGCAAAATGTTAGAAAAGTAAATCAAAATTCTCTGTGCTCGCTCGCTCGCCGCTCATTCATAACAACAAAATGAAGTCGTCATCGGCGGAGGACACTAAGCCCCAATCTCATCGCCCAAAAATTCATGTGCTTACTGCGTTGCACTTAAATACCTTCTCATTTCTAAACACATGTCGTGTTGCAGGTGTCATCGGATGAGATCCAAATTCACAACAAGCGCGAAGATGCGTGGATTGCCATCAGGGGCAATGTCTACAATGTCACTGAGTACCTTGCCTTTCACCCCGGGGGCGTGGATGAAATCATGCGCGGCGTGGGCCTACCGGATGCCACCCCACTATTTGATGAGGTACCCTTTGAGTTTGATACGTATGCCGAACATGGAGCAATGCGTGACCTTTGTTTTAGGTGCATCCTTGGGTGAACTACGATAAGATGCTGACGAAGTGCTACGTGGGCCGGGTGGGTTCGTCCAGCTCACTGACGAACATCTCCGACCAAGGCAACGTGCGCTTCGTCTCGCCGAAGAACTCCGAGGTGGAGGAGTCGCCGAAGCAGATGCGCGCGCCGGATTCGCGCCAGTACTCAGTCGCGATCAACGAGGACCGCATGGTGCGCTTCGACTGGATACAGAAGCACGACCTCATCGTGCTCTACTTCTACACGGGCGCGCTCTCCAACCCCTTCTTCGACATTCGCCGGCCCTTCGAGAACAAGTGGACGTTCGTGATCACCTTCGTCGAGTCGGTGTTCACGTTCAAGTTCACGCCGTACGACGTCCTGGTATGGCCGCCGCGGTACAAGGTGTCCCACGAGACGGGCAAGATCGAGGTGGGCTTCGAGAAGCAAACGAAGAAGATCTGGCCGGCCTGCGGCATGATGGACCAGAGCAAGCGCAGGGTCATTCCGCAGCAGTGCAAGAAGAAGTATATCATCCGCGAGCACGTCATACTCAACAAGTACACGTTCATGATTGCGCTGCAGAAGACCGATTTGAGCTTGTGCAATACACCATTAGGCTATCATATTGTTCTATATAACGGTAGGATATTGCGCATATTTATGGTTGTGTGCTAGTTGTTAGATCCAGGGTTTGTTTTTTAGATGTAAACGACGCCAGGGAATACACACCAGTGCCGCATGTATTCATTAAACAGGATCACAAGGAGGTTACGGAACCTTTCGACTCGCCTTTTCTCACGTTCGTCATTCGGCGCTACAATGACGGACGTCTCAGTAACTTTCTTTACAATAAAAAAGTGGGGGACACTGTTCTCGGCACCGAGCCGATTGGGTTATTCGATCCGCTGATGATCGGGGACAAGCAGCACTTCCTTCTCTTGTCTGGCGGCGTCGGTGTCACGCCGCTGTTGGGCATTATCCAATTTCTACTGGAGAAGAGAGTAAAGCCAGTGTAAGCATTCCTCGTACGTTGAAGTGAGGCTGTTCAATCAAATCTGCGTGGTGTTTTTCGTTTTAGGGCCACGGTAATGCTGGTGACCTATAACCCAACGCTGCAGCATCAGTTCCTCCATCAAAAGCTAGCCGTGATGTCGGAGGATGCGCGCTTCAGCTTCGTCTCGGTGATTACACAACCGCCACAGGAATTCGCCGGCCTTAGCGGCTACATGAACTTGAAGTTCATGCGCACCCTGCTGCACCAGGGCTTCAACGCGATCAAGCTCTCCAACATCTTCTTCTTCTGCTGCGGCCCGGTGTCCTTTAACAACTCCTGCTTCGAGCAGCTGAATACCCTCAACGTGGACATCAACAACACGTTCTTCTTCACGTCCACGTCGACACCCAAGGAGCCACCCGGCAGGCTCATGGAAAGCACCTCCAACATCCCACCGTAATATGCATGTTATTTTCTAAAGCGCTTCGGCAACATCGACGACAACTCGGCGCCCGCACTACACAACAGACTTGATGACACACGCAAGCAATCAACACATTCCAATGCATGACCTTTGTAGGGAGATGCTGACACGACTAGAGCACTACTACAGCTTTCCGGATTTCACCACCGGCGCTACTGGAAGCCGATCATCCAAGAATTTCAAGCAGCGGTGGTCCGATTCACCGCGCCCCACTGGCGTATCTTTCTATATCTGCTGCTTTTGCATTCCACTTCCGCGCTCCTGCGTGGTGCGTCTGAAGCGCACCATCGCAAGCATTTTCTTCGGCTGGAGGGCACATTCTTCCGGAGGTGGCAAGCGACGTAGTTCACCAAGCAATCTAAGCATCACGAAGAATTATCAAGCAATATGTGAAACTCAGTGGAAATAGGTCCGACACCAATAACTTTGCGTATTTCGTAAAAAATTCACGGCTTCTGCCAGTTTGTGTTTGCACGCTGATTATGAAGTTCGTGTATTGTTTTCTACCAAAGAATGTAATGCAATATTGTAAGCACCATTTACAGTAGAGTGCCTAGAAATAAGGCGACTAAACCAATTTATAAACATAAGAGATGACATATTTTGTGCACGATTCATACGAGTACTTATATTGTAAGTAATGTGACAGACATATCCTGCACCACACATGTAGTTGCACCTCAGGGAATGGGTGAGCCACCGTTCGATTACTAGTGAAATTATCTAGATTGCAGGAATATATTACTAATCGTTACATTTGTTCTAATATTGTGCTACCTTTTACTAACTGTACATATTGACAATCTGGATTGTAAACATCAAGCAATAATGAATATTCGATTCGTAATGCGCATGTTTCACTCCACGTCGGATGTAAACAGGGTTGCCGATATTAACTCTACATCACCCCCGCCTTTCCTGCTATCCTTTGAGTTCTCGCCACGAGTGGGCGAGTTGTTGTCTTAAGGATTACAGGATTATTGGATAGAAGACGTATTTTGTAGTTCGTTTTGTGGTAGCGTGGCGTGCTTTTCCTAAAAATACTGAGGTCTCAGGACTTGTTGTTAAATGTTGCAGCATCCGCGTGCGATTGCTGAATAAAAAGGCGCATCGATGATGGAGCACGCGCAGCGATTAATCCTCGTGCTTTTTTAAATACACATAAATAAATGCGACGAGCTCAAAACAAAACGTACGATATGCTCGAGCGTCCAATTCATTATCCACGCTCACGCGCAGCTGCAGCTTCCTGTTTACGCATTCTTTTCCAATTTTGTTGTTGGTCCAATTTTTCGCGCGCGTGTATGCTTGATGAAAATCAAGATAAACAAATTGTGTCGTGCGCGTGTACTGAAAGCACGATTTCAATAACTCTTGCGAAAATTGAGGACACTTCATGAAGCTCACCTGCCACGCGATGATGACAAGTGTCAAAATACAATTATCTCGATGCTCAATGCCAAAATCTGTGGAAACTGTTTCACGTTCGAAAATAAGCAAAACTTTGCATGCTTTGCATTGAAAAGCTCGCTGCGAACTTCGCCGTGCTGAAACTTGCGCGTGGAATGCCTAGTATGCCGAAACTACATGGAAAATGTACGCGCGTTTAAATTGTAACATCAGTCGAAGATCGTGGCACTTAATCAACTTGGGTGAGGGCGGCATCGGCGTGTCGAAAGCGCTCGGCGCGGCGCCGCGCGTCGACTGCGTCTGAGTTTCAGTTCGGTTCAAATATTCAAAGCCCGTCTTATCTGGCTTCTTATCGCCGGGCGCGTTTCGCATTCGCCGCCGACGCTGTCATCCACATTGAAATGTTAAAATTCACGCTCGCAATTTAATAACCCGGGGGCGGAATGCGCCGCAAGTCGTGCCGCCGTCGCTTGAATGGACGTACGAGGGCTTAGATGTCATTCAGCCGATAAGTTAATGATGTTCGCATAATGTATGTGCGAGCTTACTTGCGTGTAATGCCGTAATGGATTAATATGGCGTGCAAACGTGTCGCGGAAACTATTCGAAAATCAATACACAATTTCCGCACCGGCATTTTGTATCAAGTGTATCAAATAAACAAATGTGTGTTACGGCCTGGCGCCTGGGGGTCAACTGTTTGAGATGGTCGTGTTGATCTTGTCCGGCTGGCGGAAACATTGGCAACCCTCTGGGAATACGAACATACACTACTCGCCGCCGAAGAGGGACTTGTACGCCCATTCAATGAAGTTACTCCAAATCCGGACGATCCTGACGATCCTCACTACCGCCTTCGTCCTCTCCTCGTTACTTCGTTACATCCCGCAGCTGAAATTAAAATTTCTCTCAATTTCACCGCCTTGCAGTTCGAAACCTTGGAATGCGCAGCCAAAGACAAATATGCATAGATGAATGATTCAATACGTGCGCTCCGACATTAAAATTGATGTTAATTTCACTCACGACTCCGCGTGTCCACAATTTATCGTCCGCATTGTCAATGTTCCTCCTCATTGCCCCGCGCACCGCCGAGCGCTACGTGCTATGATTAATCGATTGCTTATTCTTCGTATCATTACCAGCGCCGACACGCTGTTCGACGTCTCAATTTTATCCGTCGAGTGCTGGTTCAGCACGCGGAACAACGCCAGTCAATTACCCAATTACGGTAAATATACCTCCAGAGTGTCTTAATAAATTGGAATATTTCGGATCATACCTCGCCAATGCTTCAAATCTTTCAATATTTCGCCTGGGCATCATCGATGCAGAGCTCCCAAGCGCAAATTAATTTTTGAAATTGTGCTAATCGATTTTGATTAAATTTGATTCACGCTAGTCATCTGTTAGTATGTTTCACATGCGCTACAATCGAGAACAACGTCCAGTGGTCACAATTTTCGTTAAATCTGTAAATTGCTCGCGGAACTTTCAAAATCACAACATAAGCATATCGATTTTCATCGCATAAAAACTTTCTCATCGTTTAACGTTTAATTTGTAGCGCTGAAGTATTTTATTTTGCGTAATGAACACTGGAAGTCATTATCGTCGACATGGTCTCTTTGTCCGGGTGCCGAGAACAAGCTTCCGTAATCTACAGAGTTCCCTAGTTGCGCAAACATGTGTTCAATGTAATTCCGCACTAATAACATGCGCAAAGTACATTGTGTCGTTTAGAGTGCTGCGGCATTCTGCAGTGTTGAAAAAAGCGCGATCTGGAGTCAACTAGGACCGCTCAAAGTATCGGAAACACATTTAAATTTAATCGGATAAAAGCGTTTGCATCGCGCATCCGCGATACGGATACGGTCCAGCAAAAGCAGCATCCCAGCACGCACACATCGCCCGGCCGAGCGTTTTAAATGTTTTATAAAATACCTCGCGGCCACCGGCGCGATAATTAAATTGCTTTTGGCCTGGGTGGCGTTCAATTCGCTTTCGCATTTTATTCCCGGATCACGATAAATGAAGCAAGCGAAAGTGGACCGCACCAGCGCCGTTTTTAATGCACGAAATCCCTCCGCGCGGCCGCACGCGTTTTATTGACTTTAAATTAGTCCGGCGCAACAAAAAAATCAACAGCACGCAGGTAAAATCTAGAATGACTCTCGGCCAAAGTGTTTGTTAAAATAAAACAGCAGGGTGTCAACGAAAACATCGTGTCCTGTGTCAAGCATGAAGCGTGTGTTCTTGAGCGTCGCTTTCTGGAGTCGTGCGTTCCTGCATGGCGTTGATTTGCAGCAAATGGGCCGGCAAACATTTTCAATTAACAATATCGCAATATCTGCGTGCAGCGGGCGACATGCGCTGTGGTTTGTGGACGCGCGCTGCGAATGAATGCGGATGCCTAATCTGAAATAGCATAAATCATACATTCGCGTCCGAGCACGTGTGACATGTCGGGTGTTTGGGGGGTGGCTTTGCGGTCGCCTGCAGCGGGGTGGGGCGCGCGCGCCGTTCCATTACTATAAATTCACAATACGGGCGCCCAGCCGACCGAAAACTACTTATGTATTTCGTTGCCAGCGACAATGAACGATATCGCGATGCACACGCGCGCTTCTTCCTTCTTCTTCGCGTCGGCGATTCCTTATTCCTTGCCCCCGCCTAGCCCGCGCCCGGCTGCGATTCATTATTCATACGTCCGTGACTGTGATCCATGTTCCACGCTATCACAAGACAAACGACTGCTATGTACTCGTCATCGCCGAAACAACAAGCGCAAACTTTATCTTCTTCATTTCGCGCTGCGCACTCGCGAACAATCATTTCCAAGACATGAATGCTTCCAGGCCCTGTTTAAGTATCACACCACGTTCGCTCGCTCCTGATGATCTCAAGCGAGTGGGCTTTGTGAATCGTAAACCTTCGATTTTATTATGATTATTCTAATGATAATTCTTTCCGCCTCCTCGCGTCGCCCTTCAACCTCGCCGCCCGATGCCGCTCATTATCAAAGCGTCGTTCCGTCGCGCCGGTAAGTTCCACGCCGCAGCGCAGCAGCTTTATTGTGAAACTTCATTCGCCTTTTCTGCGTGTTTTTATTACAGATACTCGACAGCGAAGACGTGCATATTAACGATCTACTTAATACCGGCTGCCCGAATTTAATACGCAACTTCTGGAGCCAATTTACGAGCGATATTAAGATTAGCGTCGCTCAACGCGCGATGTGTGATAATAAAATATATATCCGCGCATGCAACCCATACACAGCGCGACGCTAATGGGTGGGCATTCGCAATTATCCGCGCATTGTGGGGCTGGCAAATATTTACGTATCAGAGGCGCGCGCGGCGCGAAATAGGTGAAAAGTAATTGATTAAAAACGGCTTGGCGGTGACATAATTCGTCAAGATATGCTCCGAGATTGCCGCCGCGCCGAGTGGAGGTGCCGATTTCGGATTTTTAATTGCGAATTAGTATTTAAATCGATCGTCGAACGGGACACCTTATTAAGCTTAATAAGAGCGAAGTGCGTCGGGGCCACGGAGCGCTTTTTCGATTATTCTAATTAGGCGCGCATTGTGAAAAAGAAGGCGTAACGAATGTGCGGCGCGTCATTGGCGCAACCGCAGCTAACCGGGCAGCATCAATTACGCTCGCAATTTACGCGCGCAATGTTTAATCAATGTAGAAATGTAGACATGCAGCGGCATGATTAAATCATGAATCTGTGCTGCGTTTTACGATTTGAGCATTGCTCGCTTAATTTGCGGTGTGGCGGACGCCGGGACACCGGATGACACCGCACGAGGAATGCGCACGATAAAACTGGCAAAACAAACTTTATTATTTTGGTACACTATGCACTATTAGACTCACCAAATTTATGCTCAACAACTAAAATTACCCATGTCGCTTTATCTCAGTAGCGTCTAGTTAAGCCCACAAAATTTAAATTGCTTTCGGAATGATCGATTTTCCGTTTCTCGTTCCCACCGAGCAACATTTTTCGGTGATTAAAACAAAAATGAAGTTTGCACGTTGTGTATTTTATCGTGATCCAATACTATTTTAATTATTAACACAACTTAATGGACTTTTACGTCACTAGAAGTTTGCATGTTCCGATTTTAGTTCGGGAGTACACCTAGTTTTGATTGGAAAAGTCAGTGAATAGTTTAATATGCTGGAGAGCAAGTTTTCAATGAAAATTTCCTGTAAAGTAGAATAAAAGTATAACGTACTTTTTCTCCGGCATCATCTAAATCATGATGAATTACTCAATTTAGAGTACTTACGCGTCAGCTCCGCGCATTTGTAAAGCCTGAATATATGAAATTAATTAGGCCAAATTCAAACCAACGTGTATTTTATTACCGCGCGCCGGAAAATGAAAGTACGCTCGTCATAATTAACAATTTATTCGCCGCTGTCTTGCATTAATCATTCATGCGGCGCGGCGGCGGCGGAGGCGGTGCATTTCTTCGCGTAATCGCGAGGGGGCCCCAGGTCTTCCTGCGCTCCTGTTCGGCCCGCAGGAAGCGCCAGATTCCCCGGCGCCCCCAGCCCGCATCGCGGCGCACGGCGCGCGCACCAATTTTCGGCCGGCGGCAGGTCGACGCCGCGGCCGACGAGTGCCGGCGCGACGGTCGCAGTTGCGGTCGCAGTTCGCAAGTCTCAGCTGGCAGCGGCGCGCGCTCCTGCAGGCCTGCAGCCGCACCACACACGTACGACGGCCGCTCACCGAGAAGCACCCGCGCCGCGCGAGAGAGCCATCACATGTTTTGCTCTGCGAAGATGCACTCCGGCGCGCCGATGACATTGTTTACCAACTTCGCCGCCTCCGCCGCATAGAAAGCAAGAAGAAAGCAAATTAATCGTGCCGGCAATTGGGACGGAATGGTGGCAGTTGAGATGTTGATATGTAATTAATTAATCAAATTGCGAGGACTTGCACAGGACAGTCGACGTCGCGTTTGGCGCGAATAAATTTCCCGCATTAAACATTACGAGTGGCGCGCCGAAAACGCGGTGAGTACATGCCAAACATTTATTTAGCAACTTTTAGTAAATGATAAATTGTTGATATACGAAGAAACGCAAATGCACGAATGCACGCAGATTCAGCAGCTTGTGGTGATGGATGAAAACGCTGCGCGGCGGCGGCTTTGCGTGCGGGAGCTTTCTGCCGGCTGCTGGCGTCCGCGGGTTACCGAGATATTGAGGGATGAAGGCTGAAGGATGAAGGAGCTGAACAAGCGGGGTTGAGTCTCTTCGCTGCCAAGGCGGCCGTGCGATGGCAGTGCGCGGGGATTGCGGCGGTACATTTTTTTTGCTCGCGCTCATACCTTCATTTCGGGCCAGGCGCCTCGATTTACTCGGATCGCCCCGGATCACTTTTTTTCCATGCGGCAATTTTCGCCCAGCCGCGCAATCCTTTCATATTTTGCCGACGCAAGCAACAATTTCAGCGACGTGCAGAATTGGATGCGCTCGCGACGCGCCAACAAGGAAAAAAAAGGGAAAAAAGTAGTCCTTATGAGCAAGAGGGGGCTGAAGGGAAGATCGATAGTGTTATATTTATAGCGTTAACCCCCGCGAATATCATGGTCGCGCGACTAATTGAAAAGCGAGATCTATCTTGGATAATTTAATCCGGCGCGCATCCACGACTCGCAACAGCGCTCGCTTCAGGATCAGCCCTTTATAATGAGCGCGTGCAATATTAACCCCCGCGCCCCGCGCGATTCACGTGCGTAATCCTGGGTGGATATTAAAATTTAAATAATTTAAATAACTCGCGCTGCCAGTAACTGCGCCAGTTTCTACTCGATTTCCATTGCATTCAAATGCAATTTGTGCGGCGCAGTCATCTCGATAACAAGTTGCTATTGTGCAATGGCCGCAAACATTTTCCTCGAGAGCAAAATCGATTTGCGTCCACAAAAAAAAAGATGCATTTTACAGAGAATACGCACAAATTCTAAAATCTAAATATGCAATATTGATGCCATGTTTATTCTTGGACAATGAACCAACGAGATTCAAACGGAACAAGCGTGTAGTTGAAGTGTGTAGTGAAGTTTGATGTTTGATAAAATCGTGGTCATGCATGACTTCCCTTCCTTTTTGATTTTTGATATTTCCGCCTAGTTTGCCTTGTAAACTGCTTGTGTGTTTACGAGGTCCATCTCGCCAACTGAAAAGCGAATCAGATTGCCCAAGCAAATCATGCATGCCGTCGCCTTTCAAGTTCAAGCACATTTCCTACGTACATGAACTACACTCGAGCAAATCAAGTTCAAATAACACGCCAAACAATCAGACAACGAACCGGTAAGTTATCAGACAATTAGGCCCGTGGACGTTTTTACTGTTTATGCTGTGCAAAACGCTGACGTCATCCCCGCGGCGCTGGGCTCTTGGCTCTTGGCTCTTGGTTCTTGGCTCTTGAGGCGCTTGCGTTCTTCTGTTGCGCCTCAATAAAATAAAGCAATAAAATTAAAATACACATTAACGTTTTTGAATAAGCCACAGTGCATGCAGCCGGCTGGCCGAGGCGCCTTTTGAAATTTTAATGCTAGTTCCTTCAATTCCGTGACAGTCCGTCGGGTTGGCTTAGCAAGAAGCGGCGGCCGCGGTGGCAGCTCAAACGGCAGCCGCCGATGCTCAAGAGAGTTGCTTTAGAATTTTTTTTTAAGTTAATAATGAATAAAATTGTGAAAAGCCGGCCTCTTGTACCTGGTGTGATTGCCTGTGCAAGTGTCTTGTTAGCGCGCCCGTCGGAGTCGTCGGCGGCGGCGGCTTGCGAAATTTTATTTTATTGCGAACTCATTACATTTGTCGGAGCTGGCTGCTTGGGGGCCGCCGGGCCGCCGGGCCGCCGTCGCACCTCGCGCTTCCGTGCCTTCCGCGCCATCCGCGCGGCCCGAGAGGCCCAAGAGTCATCCCAGTTAATGCACATAACTTAAATCTAATTGATTTATGTAGGTATTTGAGTGCGCGCGAGATTTCTACCAAAATAAATATTAACGAGGCACATACATTTCTAATGAGCGCGGTGCGGATTGAACGCATGCCCGCGCCACAAAAGCAAAATTTGTTTGCCCGAAGTGTGAACTGTGAACTGCTGTGAACAATCAAGAGGCGCCACGCACATACGCGGGGCACTCTTAATATTGTCAATTTGCGCGCATAAAGCGCGCGAGGAAAAAGCCGCCGCCAGCGTGATGCGAATCGCGCGCAGGCTTTGCGCGCTCATTCATCCGCGGGATTCATTTGCGCGCGGCGCGAAAAACTTTGCGTGCGCTTCCCGGGGCCCGCCGAACCTCCCAGCCCGCCGCTATCACATTGCGCTTTGAGCAGCGCAATGAATACACATGAATGGCGACGCGGCGGCGATACAATGCGCATTGCCAGCCGGCATCATCGCCCGGCTGGCTGCGAACCCCCGGAAACCGGAAAAATGTGCGTCGGATTTTCATAATGGCGCCCGAACGTTAAAGGTTAATGCCACTGCGCGCCATTCGCAGATAATATATAACCAAAGACATAAATCATTCAGCCGGGGCCGGGTTTTCGTGCATTTCGGGCGTTCGGGCATGTTTCAGATGGTGCCGCTACCCGCTGGAAGCCACTCAAGGAGGCGGGTGCGTGCTCGCACGCACTCCATTCAGGCCAGCAAAAAATAACGCCGGAAAAACCCTCAAATTGTCTCTTGTACGGATAAATAACATCGCAAAGTTGCGTGAAATATTGCGATATAGTTCACGTTGCGGTGCGGTAAACAAACAATCTGTTGAAATTGTTAACACGCGGCAATTTAATTGCAATTACCCAGCCAGCGCCAGGCTGCGCATAAATATTCCCAGCCGCTATGTGAATATTAATATGACGATGGAGCCAACCAACGGGCACAGCGTCCTGAGCATTGTGAATTATTTCTGTATTTGTCATTTTACATGCGGCGGGATTTCATTGACCAACGTCCGCTGCAATTTAAATAAGCCCCCGGCGATTGGGGATCGCTTCAATTACAATATGATATTATTTGGCCTATTTTGATAATGAAACGTTGGGGATACGTTGGAGCCGGAGCCGGGACCGGCGCCGGCGCCAACTTCCCCCTCGAACATCAACAGAACTGCAGGCTATGATCAAATTTAACTGTCGATAACATTGTTAGCGTCGAGTTTCCATCAACCACTTAATTTCATTGAAACTTTCATGTCCAAAGGTAAAGTCCTCTACGAATTAAACCAGCCAATACTTCATTTTTGATCATTTCGAACTTCAACGTTTGACTGATTTGCGCCAGAAGTTTAATAATTCCCGCAGTTGGCAGCTGTAATGGGAGAACTGAGAAGTGAGAACTGAACAAACACAGCGTTCGCCACAGCGCACGGCGTTTTTTCTCTGTCCAGTATATACATAGTAATTAAATGCTTTTTTCGGTTCGGACTAGTGCTAGTGTTGTACTGAAAGCTCGGATGATTAATACATCCTCATTGCGAGTGAGGAGCGTGCCTCGTCAAAAATCGCTCCGCATCCGCTCCGTGGCAAAGTTTCCAGCGTTGCCAGCGTTTCAAAGTTTCAAAATGTTGGTCGATTCCAGCCCGATGCCACAGTCAAATGCATTTACTGCTAATTGAACACGAGAACACGCACGCAATCGAAAACTGAAGTTAGTTGGAAAAAACAACAACGCAGCAATGTAGTAATCGGCGCCATTGCATTCAGCACAATGCGCCATGCCGTTTAAGGCCCATCCCAGAGCGATACCCGCCGCTGCATTTTGTAGTTGAATAAGTCCTAGTCTAAACTAATTATATGCTGGCATGTTGACATGCGCCGCGAGCGTGAAATGCAAGAACAAAACCATAGCTTTGGCGTGGATAAAGTTACGCGAGCGTACGCCGCGAAAATATGGAAAATCGGACGCGCTGCTAAATGACGGGTGTTGAATGGCCTGCAGGCGAGTGGTGTACAACTTTCCGCCAGCGATTGCCGGCGGAATGCGCACAATAAACGGCGAATTACGGGAGGGGGCGCGCTGCGAAAGTCATAAAACTCGGGGCAAAAGAAATGATTTCGGACATTTCGGTGCGCGCTGCTTGCATTACATTAACTTGTTGGAGTAAATCACTGCTAATCTGCTGCCGGCCGTGATGTTTACCGGAACTTCGCGTTGCCTCATAAACACGATCGTTCTTGCCTCACGCTAGAACAACTCCGACGCGAACTCTTAAAACTATTTCTATTCTAGCCAGCATACGGTTAAGTGTAGTTGAATGTCTCTCGGATCACGGTGGCTCGGTGGCTGGAAGTGATTGGACTGATCATCAGTGGGTCATTTTAGACAAGCCTCCAGCACTTATTTATAATTAGAGCCATTTTTCCTGCGCCACCGAGCCAGGTGGTGGCATCTAGCATCATTACCCCATTCTGACATGATGGCACTAACATCGAACTTCCCCAAGAGAATGATTAGCCTTCCCGCAGGTTCAGGATCAGGATCAGGATCAGGATGTGCATCCGGTTCCTCGCCCCCCAGCCCTCGCGTTTTACATATTTTCCCCGCACTAGGCATAAATAGCACCTATAATAAATTCCCAGGAGTATCCAGCATTTTTGATAATGTTACAGTTTATGTGAAACAACGCATTGGTAAATTCGGATACCGGACGTTGGGTAGGGGTGACGGTAAAGCATTCAGGATAAATCAGATTACGACCACACGTGGGATGAATTGCGGCGCGGCGGCGGCGGCGCCTAATATCTCTATGGCGCTGGTAATTAGCCGATCGGCATTATTATTAGTTTCAGTTTCAGTTTCGGTTGCAGTTATTGGCGTAAACTGCCGGCTGCCGGCTGCAATCCGTGCAATTTCTATGCTAATATGCCCAATTTCCGCATCGCATTTCCTAACCGCACGCGCTCGCAATTCGAAAATTTCCGAAAATCCGCTTCCGACATGACATCAACACCAATCAGGACGCGCACTGCAGCGATAATCATTGTGCACATTCGCACTTTGCACTCTACCCACGGGCATCAATCAATCGCGGCGTGCCGTGTGTGTGTGAGTGTAGCGCAATATTAATTTCGCCGGTCTCGATGCGGGCCATTTCGTGTCTAATAAATAAGATGAACTTGCGCAAACATAATGCCGAGACGTGTAATTAACTTACGGCAACGCCGGCTGATTTTTTCGAATAGGAAACTGGTTTCCAGCCGCGCCGCCGCGCGCGACTATTACAAGCACCATTTCGGGCCATTAGAAAAAATATCATAATACATAATTCTCGCCGTTCGCAATACGTTGATGACACTTTTATCTCGTTACGCCTTCGAAATCGCCATCGCGCGCGAATTCATCCGCACGCCGAAACATGCATACGTTTTTCCCTGTCGGATGTCTGATGTCTAATAAACGGCGATCATTTTTTTCTCTCTCCGCTCCTCTCCTCTCCTCTCGCGCGCTTCATGCGCTTGTTGGTGTCGTGATTTCTTGGAATATAAAATGGCGCGTAAAATTTATGGAAGCTTGATCTGACGCGCTTAATTCGTGTACCGTTTTAATATGCTTGAAAATACTTTTACTGTATGTGTCGGGCCGGCTGGTAGAGCTCGTGGCCATTTAATACAAACCGCACCGCACACTATTATTAGTTTGAAGTGTTTGCGGCCTTTCATATTTAGTGTGGTCTATAATTTGTGATGAAATTATAATTTGTTCCAATTCTTATCTTGCATACCTTGCAATTATTAAATTTACCTCCAGTTATACGCTTACAAAATGTTACAATTACACTCCTCGAGTGTATTAGATACATATTTAGATATCCGCTGATTCAGCAGGTTCTTCAATAATGATCTTAAATGATTTCTACCAAAACCTATTTTATTTAAAAATTAAAGCAGTATTTAATGCAAAACTGGTGGAAACTAATTTTCTATTGTAATGAAATTGCAGTGGGACTGTTACATTTGAGCTTATGAGGGGGGATTGTTGGAAAATTTTATTGAAATTCGCACACAGCGGTTTTGGGTAAGTACCAAGTTTGTAATGCAATGTAAATCGCCAACTGGCACTTCCCCCCTTCCCTGGTGCAACATGTTGCGCTGCACTCGGAATGCCAAGTAATGTTCTAGTTCGGGGGTTCCAAAACCTTTCTCAAACTTTGACCCCTTTCAAAGCAGCGGCTAGTCTGGTGACCCGTTTACACGCAGCAACAAACACGAGGGGTTTTGATGCCATTTTTATTTTTATATCCATATTTTCGAGATCGCTGTTGATTTGACCTTATTTAGAATTTCATCTGCCCTGTTCTGGTGAAATTAACAATTGATCAAACACGCGCGCAGTTGTAGGGATACCTGGAAATCGCTCTTTTGACTTCGCCGACTAAAAATGGAAAAAGTCATTTCGTTCCGCGTTGAATGCAGAGGGAATCACTGCTGCTGATTCTTTTTGCTTCTTTGGAAATGAAGCACCGAAGCACGAATATGAAACGTAGAATTTATCTGAATCGTACGTGTTCTCATCGCAAACTGATACCATTTTTGCAGCGTACATTTATATCGCCTTTCATGTTTCATTTTCGAAACATCGGATCGGCTGAATCAGTGCCGGGACACGTTGTGCCTGATTTTCCTGCTCGCGCACACGCTCTGATCTTCAGTACGGTGTACGGCGGGCGTATCTCACGCAGGGCATGTGTATGTATTTGCGTGCACAGAACGCAATTAAAAGTTTCCCTCTGGCCATTATCGTGCGTCTTAGTGCGCGCTGTGCATCTAACTACCTTCCCTGTCGAGCCGGGGAATATGTGCGCCCGCTCAAAGTTGCCGCTCCCCACTCAGGAGTCTCAGGAGCCAGCCCCGGACCCTAAAATAAATTCCCAATAAATTATGCACAACGGCGCGGCACAAATGAAGCGCGGGCGACTTTCCATATTTTGCAGCGTTGGTGCGGTGCGCGCGGCTGCCGCGGTGGCATTTTGTGATTTTTCCTGCTGATACGGCTAAACTGGCGGGGGCGGCAAGCGGCAGCCCGCAACACCGCGTAAATTGCGCCCGCTGACTGGGTACATGTGTGCCGGCGGGGATTATCCGCGCTTTGCAGCCGAAATCCGCGGCTTACGAAAACCTTCCGCACGTAATTTTAATTAATTTAATAGTTTGTACCAACTTCGCCGTCCCCTCAAGCCGCCGAACTGCATCGGAGCGTTTTGCGACGCTCAACCGCCGACTAAATGCGAGTTATTTCCACGTGGTTATTAATGGACGGGGAGTAGTTTTGCGCAACTTCGCTCTCCAGCCGACTTGCCAAAGTACATTTATTGGAGTATTCTTTGGCCGGGCGAGTTTCGACTTGATTCAATTTGATTGCCACGTGCGCTGTGTGCGCTGCGGTGCCGTGCGCTACTTTGCTTTTTTTTCTCTCTATCCTCGCCCCGCAGTACCCCGAAAGTAGTTACGACTTTTGTTCATCCGGCCCCGATCGAAAACTTCGTTATCTACGAAAATTCGCAAATGTTACCTTTTCGACTTCGGCGCGCGCGCGCGCGCCTTTCAGCCGCGGCTTTGGAAAAAAGTTGAATATTTGTTCAACCAGCGAACGCCTGTAACGGTTTAATGCCATTAATTAAGGTATAATTGCCATCGTTAATACCATCCTCGCGAGCACCGCAGCACCGCAGCGCCCGCCGCGTCTAATCGTTAATCCCAATTAACAGATTTCCATGCCGCGGACAAATGGCGATTTGCAAGGCGCCGCTGCGCTCGCGAATGACAAAGTTCGCGTTAAAGGGTTGGCTGGCTAACCATGAAAGCATGTTAATCAAGCGCGGGGCGCGCATCTTCGCTGTGGCTGGCGGATGCGGCCCGAATGTGCGCGCAAAGAATCGCCGCCCTGGTCGATGATAATTTAATCATGCAAAATGTCACGGCGGTCACCAGCGGTCGCAAATTTAATATCGCCGTGCTGAAAATTGCCTTCATTAGTTAATGCGTAAGTGGCGCGGCGCTCGCCCGCCGAAAAAACACCGCGAGGACACCAGCTGTCATCATCCCAGCGGTGGGCCCGGTGCCGTTTTTTATTCGCGCCTACTAATTCAGTGGAAATTTATTTATTTAATAAACGTCATGGCGCCGTTTAGCCAGCGCGAATTTATTTTCATATTGTCGATTAATGCTACACGTCCATAATTACGCGCGCTGGCTTAATGGACCTGATGAATAAACCGTGATTTATATATATGGGCGCAAAGAGTGATTTATTTTTTGCGCGCTTTTTAAAACATATTTTCGGCTCGAGCTTGGGATTATGCATTTTCAATGCGGCTATAGTGGGATGTGTCTGTTCATCCTCTCTAATGTAAGAGTGACCGACTCATGGTCAGTCCATTCCATCGGATTACCGAACTACTGCCGCTCGTTAATGAATAGCACAGTTTCCATATTCGCATGAAAGAAAGCATCCCGAAAAAAGCGTTGTGTGTCCCACGGTCCACTTCTGGCGGCGATCGCGCGACAAATCACCCACCTGACGGTGCCATCAGCGGGGAAGTGGGAATAATGCATGGGATGATACCGCCGGCCGGCTGTCGGTTATTGACGTGTTGACGCGTTCGATTGTGCTCGCACCCTGCTGGCGGCCGACTGCTGTCGCCCGGCCCACCCTAAAAACGTAATCGCCGACCCGCACATAACACGTTCGAACAATGCTGATGTCGTCAATGTTCGAAATCCTCTCCGAGCGGTTTTACCCCCACGCCGCACACTTGCCAACAAGTCCTCGGCGTCCTCGGCGGCCTCGTCGCCCTTGTCGCCGAGCCACCTACGCGCATTTCAACAAGCGGGCGGGGGCGGCTGAAAGTGCGGTTAAACGTGCAACAATGCAGCCGTGCAACGAGACAACATCGGGCTAATTTTCACTCGCGGTATTCGCAATTAACACCTGCAGCACTTCGCCCACAGCGCTGCAGGTTTCAATATTCATGTTGCTTTGGGCTTAGCCTTGCTTTCTTGCGCAGTGCCTAGTTATGCTTTAATAGCCCGGCGCTTCCGTAAAAGTTTGCAGGGCGTAATGCAAATTTATTTCTTCTTCACTTAGATCTATGTTGTTGCGAGCCGAGACCCGAGACGGCGTTGTAGAAGCTTCTCGCTCATTATACAGAGTTGGTAAGTCCGCTAAAGTTTACCCGGTCGAAATTCGAAACTAGATTTTTCTTCATAACTATAGTGCATTCGCAACACGCGCAATGCATATTCATACTGAATGGAACATTATATATTAAATCCATCGAATTTGTGCATGTATTACTTATTGTGCCGAGTGTCACGTGCAACGTGGCATTGTCTTTCGGGTGTAAATTTCAAACGCGCATTTTTGCATGAAATTTAATTAAATATACATTCGCGTGCCTGTCTCCATGACATTGTCAGCGTTTGTTCCTGACATTTCAAGCTTTTTTGTGCTCCCTTGGGATCGCCACGCCGGATTACTTTTAATTTTCGCACTGGAAGCAGAGTGAAGCAGCGAGCGGCTTGTGCAAATGTCCGAATACAAATCCAATACCTACATTATGCAATATTTGGAATAACAAATAGCAGTCATGCATATTTTACAATTTTCTGAATATCTGAAAATACGAGTGTCGCGGAGGACTTCGGGGACTGCTCGTTTTGTACGTTTTGCCGCGCTTCGCGCCCCGCTTTGCGCCAGCATTGTTTTTGCTTGAATGTTTGAGAACACCGCCGAGGCGGGTGTACAAAACAGTGGACGTTTTGTCATCGCTTAAATTGCAAGCGGATACTTTGGCCAATCGATAAGCAATCATCAGATAAAAGGCAAGGGCGAACAGCGGGAGAAAAATATAATGACACGCTGAACATCTAATGATTCCGCCATCCGCCTGTAAGATATCCCGAAAATATTGAAAACCGAACGGAGCGCCGCGCGCCGCAATGAAAATGAAGAAGCACTGAGGGGAAAAAGAATAAGCGTCGCTGTTATGAATGCAAGGCACAATTTCACAAATTGTAACCCTCGCCCACCTATCGCATGCGCTGCCCCCCCCTCGACTGCAAATGCTGAATGAGGGGATGCTTTGTCTGCGCTCATGAGCCGATGCGACGAGACGCGGAACATACAATCGATTGTCGGGCGCGCTGCGGTTTTAGCTAAGCTTTGCGAGAGTTACGAGTAAATAATGAACCGGAAACGAAAAACGAGCCATGGAAACGTTCAGCGATGGCAAGAAAAAACGATGGGATTCCATTAACGGGCTCAAAAGAAAAATCAAAAACAGGGGGGACACGAGGAAGGAAAAAGAAGAGGCCAGCGCACAACACAACACAAAACAAGGTTGAACCGGAGAGAAAAACGATGTTAAAGGAAAACAAATGAAATTTCTTTCGCTTTAAGTTTATCTTATGTTTCCCTGACGGTTTTATTTCCTGTTATTTACGTTTTATTTGGGTCTCATTTGTGCTCGGCAGGGATTCGCGAAATGCCTAAATTAATTATGCTCCTGTCATCATCCTAATGGGGACCAAACGAATATGGCCCGGCTCCCCTATTGTTGGGTGTCTTGTCTTAATTAAACTGTTGATGCAGCATAATAATTCTGAAAGTTTTATATTGTATCCATAACTGTCGCCGCGCCTATGGGCGCCCGGCTGCGCCGGCTTTCATTTGCTCACTTTGTTTGCCGAAGTTATTTTTTCTCCGCAGCTCCGAAATTTGCGGCTTTCGCACCGTTCGCGCGGAATATTTCAAACAGTTCGCGTGCAAATGGGGGCCGCATCGCGGAGGAAAACCTCCGGGAAACTTCCCGAAGTTTATGAATGAACCACGCGCGACGCGAGCAGCTTGCGTCCGCTCACCAGCACGTCCTAGGCGGAGGCGGGGAGGGCAGAGGCCCCTCTTTTCCTCTACTTTACTAGTACTTCTTCTTTACGACCTTGCTCGTCCTTAACGTATGCGCTTCGCCTTCTGCCCGGGCACCGGGGTGGGGTGAGGGGAGCGAAGAGCGAATATTGCCAGGGACCAGCGTCAAAAACAGAGTAACACGAGCGATTCCACTTTTTGGGTTTTCGGGCCCGGCGCGGCGGCGCTCCACGTTCCACGTTTGTTTGCCTTGCGTGGTGTTCTCGCAGCGGCGTCGGCGGCTCTCGGGAGCGATTCGTCGAGAGCAATTCGCCAACACACCGCCGCCGCCGCCGTACCCAAATACTCGGGCAAAGTATTTCGCGAACAAATGGCGATGGCGTCGAAAAGGCCGCCCGAACGAACGGCGAACGGATAACACCGGATGAACTTTGAGCGAATATTAAATTCGGAGTTTCACACATTCGAGCCTATTTCTTAGTGGTTTCGGGAACTGGAACTGCGGCGCTTCGGCGCACACTGAAAGGTGTTTTCGAACAAAACACGCGCGCCGGCGCCGGGGATCAACTAGAAAAGTTACGGAGTAAATTTGATACGACTTCCATTCACTCTTCATGTCCGCGGCGGCGCTGGCGCTGTTATCTCCTTTGTGCTTTAATTTTTTAATGGAGTTTTTTTAAGCGTGCGTTAATCAAAGGGATGATTATAATCCACAAAGACAAAGCGCGCCCACCGTGAGTGAAAGAGCTGCAATCTTTTTAACTTTTCTTTCAGCTTCGGAAAGCGAAAGGGATATCCATTAATGCGCAGCAAGCCCACTCAGCTCATCATCATCACTTTCGTGCAGCTCCAAAAACACAGCGGCCCTGCCGAAGGTGCACCAGGTGCGAACGCCATCAGATCGTTCATCAAACTCGTCAGTGATTTATTAATCAGACAATCAATCTGGCGGCACTGCTTAATGATAGTATTAACCAATCGTGGGATTTATGGATCGCACGCTACGCCTCCGTATTTCTCACAGCCGCCGCCGCCGCCCATCACACAGTGCGAGAAAAAGCTCCGCTGGGGCGCTGAATCCAGCCGCGCGTGGATTTGTTTGGGAAATTCCCACACACACACACACACCAAGTGACACCGCCAGCGTGTCTCAGGTGTGGGCCGACTCTCTTGTTCACCGCGTCTTCGCCGTTTCGATCAATATTGTTCGAATGCTCGCGCCTGCCGCCAGCGAGATGTCTCAGCAATTACTCGCGCGCTGATGGGCAATCCTCGGAGTTTTAATTAAAATTTAGATGCAAATTACAATTGCGCCTAAAAATAACAACAACCGGCTGCCTGCTTGGAATCGCCGCGCAAAGCCGGCGGGGGAAGAAAACACGCGGATAAGAGGAAAACCCAGTAAACAATAAACAAGTTTGCGTTACTCCGGCCTGGAGTGGGCGGCCGCCAAGTTTTTTATTCGCTTATCCACTCGGATCCACTCACATCAGCATATGTTGCTCCTTTCCTTTGGTTGAGTGCGGACGCGATGGGAATCTTTTCTCTTCGGCCTTTTCCATCAGTCTTCTTAATCGCTTCCAGATACATTGTTTCTTTTTTTCTCGTTTTTTTTAAGTGCGATGTCCCGCCGTTGCTGTTATTTGTTTGCACTTTTTGACATCCATATACTTTTTACTTAACTTGTCCTTTAACTTGACTGGAGACTGCCGCTGAGTTGCTCCTTTGCTCCTTGGCCAACTTCCTTACCAGGCGCATTATTATTGTGACGCATTTTTTGCAAGTGTGTAAAGAATCATCCCCGAAGCGTTACATTTTATTCTCTTCCTGACATTGCCACATCCCGCTTTTCTCTCTTTTCTCGTTTACGCTACGATTTTGTCGTTCCGTTGTTTTTTCGAACCAATTTAGTATAGCTTTTTTGTGCGTAGTTTTTCCACGCAAGCCCACCCTCGACACGGCTGATGTTGACTTCGTCCTTTTTTACGTTTCTATGCATATTCGGATAGCCAAAGAGTTGCTCTTTATTGTCCTGCGAATTACAACGTGCAATTTTTCGACTTTTCTCAAAACACGTCATGGAAAATCCTTCATATTTCTCGAACGCTTCGTCCTTTTTTCGTCCTTTCGTTTTCAGCTAATTTTAATCTGCGCAAGGGCCTGGAAGTGCCCTAAAATGGACCTCAAAGTTTGGTCATTTTTGACTGTTTTCCGATTCTGAAATGCAATCGATCTGGACCAAATTCTCGCTATGGGAAATCCTTCATATTTCCTGAACACTTCGTCCTTTTTTAAGTTTTCTTGCATATTCCGATAGCCAAAGAGTTGCTCTTTCATATGCTGCGAATTATAACCCGCTCAACGGCCTGGAAGTGTCCTAAGATGGACATCAAAGTTGGGCAATTTTCTTCTTTTTTCAATCTTTCATATTTCTTGAACGCTTAGTCCTTTTCTACAGAAAATTGTGATCAATTGTTGGTGCAGAATTCAAATGCGAAAATCGTATTTCAGGCTTACATTAATGACTTGTGTCTATGTGGTATGTAGTTTAATTGCTTTTGGCGCGTTGGCAAGTTACTAATATTTGCATACCCCAAGATTATATTGATGCAGAAAGTCGTAACAATAATATATTAACATCGCGATAATAATTCTTCCAAGTCGTTTACTCAAACGAGCATGGGAAAAAAAGTGCTGCGAATTTAATGCTCGCACGCACAACGCTGGAAAAGGCCGGCGCATTCAAATTGACGACAGCGGGCGCGAAACAAAAATATGACATAATAAAATGGAAAACGCGCGCCGCGCACATCGTATTTCTTTTTTCATCGTGGCGCCGCGCCCGCGACACAAGGAGCGGCAATTACATTTTAATCGTTTCCGCTGGTGCACCTTGAGCTTTGCAACCATTCTCAATTTCTCAACATAGTACGCATTTCCCCCAAGCGCGTATACTGGAGGAGTTCATAAATGATTGAGATTTCAGATAAATTCAAGTTTCCCGCGCAACACAATGCTCTTAGGCCGAGTTTACGAGTCGAAAAATAACCAATTTTTAGGGTTCATTTTCAGGCGCTTTTTAGGTGGTTATGATGGCCTCTATATTTAAGGACGTCTCTATAGCATTAGCTACCAGAATCTGCAAATAAATTTTAAAAAAAGGGCCATTGCCGATTCTAGGCAGCGTAATAATCATCATAAGTAAATTATGTATCAGAGGGTTGTAATCCTAGCTTACACATGCTTTATTAATCATATTTCATTTAAGGGCTAAGTTTAATTGAGTTCAGCGTTCAGTTTTATTACAAAAATCAGTGTACCAAATGCATAACATAACACATAGCTACATGTATTTCCAGGCGGGACATTTAAACCTTTAATTTCAATTAGTTGTGCACACCTTGTACATTCCGACAATAAAGTTGTCTGAATATTACCGCTGTCTGCCTCTGCCGCCTGAAATGCCAGCGTTGCACAGTGCGGCGCTTTCCATTCGTTCTGTATACGTTTTCATTTTTAATTGAATCAATTTATTTCGGCTATATTGAGAATATAGCGGCGCTCATTTTTTTCTCGCGCGCGCATTCACCTCGTCCGCGCATTTCTGCTTTGCCCGCTGCTACGTTGCGAATAATCAGGAAATCTTGGCTACGCGCGGGAAAATCAATGAACGCGCACGTTGCACAGGCCCCGGGCCAAATCGCTACGTAATCATAATACGTGCATAATGCGCTCATCGTGGCGGCGCCTATGTCAAGTGGTGATAAGGCCCCACAGAGGGCGAGGGCGATATGGCATTCCGAAAGCCACCATTTAAATGTATCGACACGATCAAGACACGCTGATAGCAATTTGAATCAACCTGCACCATGCAGCGCCCCAGCGTGAAACAGACGTTGATATTGATAACGATGAATTAAATTCAGATAAAGCAATGTTATTGTTGGGGTGCTTGGGGGTTGGTCTGCACGTGCATGAGTTTGGCGCTGGGATTACACAAATGCAATTTATCTCGCGCACACTATTCAAATGTTGTGTCTCCGGGTCTCATTGCGCTATGCTTTATCCACGCTGAGATTCGCTACGTTTTAAGCCTTTTAAGGTTTGCACATTATCGCAGTCTAAATATTGGAGCCGCAGTAGACGCAACACGAGAACGTCGAGCAATTCGCAAGAAAAACAGAAGCACTCAAAGTGGATTTCTAATTAAACAAACTTGATAAGTTTTGCGCCGGTTTTCTTATCTATTTGCTAGTCCGGGGTTGCGCGCTCCTCGTTGAAACTTAGTTGGCAGTATGATACAAAATATGTATGAAGCAAATGAATTGTTATCCTTGAGCTTCCGTGTACAAGACCCTCCACTATTGTATTTCGGAGCCGTTTTGTTGCGGACGTTGTGCTGGCCGTTTTGAGAGGCTGCCGCTTCCTGTATTTCCATTGCAGCGAAGTAATCGACGTGATTTATGTGTGGGCGCCGATATACGCCCCATGGCAGGGCCCTCGCGGCCGCCGCCGCCGCCGCAATGGTCTCGTATACGAAAACGGGAAATTCCTGCTTACCGGGTTGCCGCCGACAGTCTTTTAAAGAATGACCTGGATAGGTTCACCGGCAGGCCAGGCTGCTACACGTTCGGGTAGTACGGCTGCGCTGCCCAAGGCGCAGGTATACTATACCTTTGTAGTGCGTGCCAGTTCCTGTTTATCTGTTAAAAATTCCGTTTTGAATGCGGCGGAGCGTCTATGTCGGGAAGTTCCTATTTGCGATGATTTGTTGGCAGGCACACAATGCCTAGCGCTCGGTATCTGCATGAATATTGGGCGAAGCTTGCAAGTGCCCTTCGGGTCTGGGCCGCATGTGTTTCGTCTGCGACGCGTGTTTATCCATCCACTTACCTATATCGTAACTCCGCAACTCGTAACACACACCTAATATTATCGCAAGTTGCGCAAAACCAGGGCGCCTCGCTTGCGTGCTACTGGCGAGGCTATTCCGCGTGTGTTCGCCCGAGAAGATGCTGAAGAAGACGGCGTCGGGCGACATTCTTGCGCCCTCCTCCTCCCCCCCCGACTGTTTATCCTCTTCCGCTTTAAATGTGTCGCCCGATGTCCGCATTTAACGTCGTTGTCAACGACAGGCGAACTTCGCAGTGAAGCACTGGCGCCGCCGGCGTGCAACGAGCTGTGGCAAATTAAGCAGTTTACTGAAATTTATCTTCCTGCTAGTTGTAACAAAAAAACATACGTTGTAACTCACAACTTAACTATACCGATAAACAAACACTCGCCCGGAAGCAAATATGTCAGATTCGATGGGCAATTTGAACGAAACGCCGTCTCTTGGAGTCACATTTTACATTAATATTTCTTCATAAAAATGCCGTCTCGAATTTGAAATGGTTACAACTTGGAAACTACTGATCCTATTGGAGCCAATGAGACCCCAAGATGTAGAGCGTTTCTTCAAGATTTTACTCTAGTAGATTGCCGTCCTGCCAGTTTAACATCATTATAAAGTGCTGGGGGAGGATCTGGACCTGAGGAGAAGAGAAACACTAAGGAAATTTACTGGGTCGCTTGATAAATTTGCTTAAGCGAAAAATGGCCGACAATTTGTCAAATTTCCTTTCCTAACTTAGAAATGAATCAAAAGACTGTTGGCCTCCAGCGCTAAGAAAGCACCTGACACCGAGAAGTTCAAATTTCGAGAAACATATACCGCGATTACAGCGTTGGAAATGTTCAGCTAACACGATGAAGCGCAACATGATTTAAACAACGATCTCTAAACTCGTAAACTCAGAATCTAATTGTAACGATTTAAGTTTATAGTAGGATAAATTAAATTGATTAAGCATGTCTTTCTTATTCCATTGTATCTTCACCATCGCCATGTTTTTCCATAGAATTTATTAATACCATGTACCAAATAACAAAAGCCTGAAATTTAATTTTTTGCATAGTAGTGAACAAACAATGATTTTGTAAATACCGTTTTTATTTCTCTATGAAATATTTTTCTATAAACACTCCTCAATTAACAATGCTGAGGCCCTATTAAACGAATTCTATTCAAATTTCACAAAATCCACAAAATTCCCTTTAATCTCTTTTTCTGTGTACACAATAGTACGCTCATCCAACATCAAGCACCTTTTCCCAACTATATCGATTTTTGCAGTAACGCTAGTTAAAGTTTTTGCTCTGATCCCAGTGTCTATATTTTTATAATAAACGATAGACGCAGATCCAATATCGGCATTGCTGAGGGAAAATGCAGTTATAAGAATAATGATTTTCTTGTTAAACGTTGTTAAAGAATTTCAACCGCGCGGACGCGCACTGAGCTTATCCGATTTCTTCCCTCTCGAAATATGTAAAAGCACCGATGCAATCTGATTATTTCCACTCTTACCTTGTAAATTTCCTAGTAACGTACATCTATAACCGTAATCCCGTCCCTTTCCTTTTCCTTGTGAAATATCACAAAAGTGCGAGTGCGTCGCGCAGAGAATTGAATCGATTTTGATTTATATTCCATCCTGTTTACTATTCCAGCAAGGTACTTTACTTTTTCATCATATTTCCCGACACGCGACGCCGCCGCGCGCCTCCACGAACGCTGGCGATATCTCTTTCTTTCGCATTTCCGCTTCCCAGACGTGTACGCCGGCGTTTTCAATGCCGCGACGGCGGCGGCGGCGGCATTCTTCTTGCGAGGGCGAAAAAAATGTTGTAACATTTATTGGGAAAAGCTCGCATCATTCTTCTAACTATACTAATGTAGTAAACATGAACAAGGGGAAAAAACTTGGCGGAAATAGATAGTTCCTGTGCGGCCCATTCGATAAAGAGTTTTCCTGCGCCTCGGATGCGCCCAAAAATTCTTGGCAGAAAAAAAGGACGTGCCTTGGTCCTTGCTGGAGCGGCCAACGGCAAACTTTTACATATTCATTTGCGCTGGAAAAACACACACACCACACGCGCTCGAATTGAGCACATTCATTCATGGCAAAAGCATGGAGTTTTTATTTTATTGTCTCCTGTCGCCCGTCGCCCGACTCCGTTAAAGTCGACTTTTATATGAAAAGTTTTGTTTTTCAGCGTTTTGCGTGTTTTTTAGATGCTCGCGAATTGGAATGCTGCGATGCTGCCAGTTTAGACGATGCACTTACGTAAGCCCCGGGGCTAATTAATAAATTTAAAAAGGAAGCAAAAACTTTGCGCAATTTGTACGTTTCTTGCGGTGATGTCAAATTGTGAGCAGTTTATCACGCGGCGGTTGAGGCGTGCTCGCTCTTGTTCGCCTGTTTGCCTAGTCGCATGGCGTGAGCTTAAATTACGCCCGTCTCGCATTTTCGCAGCCTGGGCTGCCTGTTGTCTTGTCTTAATTGCTACCTGACTATGCAACAAACAAACAAAACCGTATTTATCATTCCACTTCTTGGCGCTGTGCCCTCTGCGCCCGTGCAAATTGAATTTTATGCTTTATACCGACTGTTCGACGAGGAATGCAAATCTCACGCATGCACAATGTGCTTTCGTAAGTCCGTATCATTACAGCTTGTGTATGTTGCAGATGATGCCGCGTTCGAAAAGTGATCATCCGATGCTGGAGCAGCCGAGTTGGTCCAGCCAGTCGGCGAGCCCGTCGCCGCCGCCGCCGCTGCCGCCGCCCGTCGCCGCGCGCTGGGCGCGCGCGGAGCAACAAAGTGGCGACTCCTGTCCGCACTGTCGGGGCCGGCTCGCTTCAATACCGACGCGCACTACGAGTCTAAATAGCAATTATACGGGATGCAAAGGTAAACAATTTATTTCCGCCACACTCGTGGATGCATGTCGGGCGTGGGGCTGTGCGCGCGCCATTTCGCATTCACGCTGCGCTCGGCGCTTCTTTGACGCCCTCCGCGTCCGGGCGCGCGCTGAAAAAGCGACAAAGCGCAAATTGAATTGTATTGCTTTCAGTTTAGGCATGTACATGACGATGTCATGGCAACCGTAATACTCGAAACGGCTTATTATGTCGCGTCCGCAATGTGGCGGCCTGGCGAGCAGGGTGGCGTGAGCCCATTTGCAAATTCGCATCTAAAATTCTAATTGCACTGCCTAATTCTCCGGGCATCGCGGCGGCCGTTGCCGCTGCCCCAATCTGCACCCAACGCACTTTTAATGATCGCCGGTGACAATCTGCGCGTTTGCATTTTGCGTTCGATCCGTTTGATGATTTGATGATCGACAATTCCGCGCGATGTCCGTCGCGCGGCAAAAATGGCCGCGCGCGCCCAATATTGGCTTTGCGCGTCGACGTGTCTACGAAAATAACGGATAACGTATATCAAATAAACATCACAACAATTAAGCGCGCTGGCTAGATCACAGGCGGATATTGGCAATCAGCCAGCGATCGCTCTGCACGGTTGTTACGCGCCCTGATCGCTGCTTTTTATATCACCATCACTATCGCATCGCAAGCGTCGTCGGCGTCGTCGCGGCGTGTCGGCGGCGCGCCTTAATCAAAACAATTCTCCTTGCTGAGTGCCATCCGAGAGTGTTCGGCGGCAATAAGCAGCCGAGAGTGGGCGCAGCGACGTGCTAATATCGAAATTCTGGACCGGGCGGCAACTTGTGCCGAAAGAAAATTATTTCGGTCCCATACGGGCGCGATGAATCCGACACTGCGGGGGACTGGGGACTGCGGGGTGGGCGGGAGGGTATTGGGGGGCGGGGACGGCGAGGACACCAAGAATGTCGTGCGCCGCGCGCCCTCGCGAACAAACACACAAAACATAACTTCGACGCCGCCGCCTGCCTGCCAGCATGCCATTAAACGATAGGGCAAACGGCAGATAACAGCGTTATCAACGGGAAGGAAGTTTCCACTAATCAGCAACTCCCGAAAACTTTGCTTTATTAATTTAATATCGATGTTATACCGCAGCGGATTACGGCTGTGTACATGGTAGTACACAGTACACGGGTACACATTCCATCAGCGCTCGAATTTGATGGTCCGGGGGGCGGGGGGGCAAAATTGCCCTCGCGAGCGTGACGCCCCGCCATGCTTCTTATTTGGCAAAACCGCAGGCCTCCGTGAATTGTGCTGTAACATCGAGTTACCGCACGCCCAGCGCATGACAGCGCGCTCAAGCGGGTCTGCCCAATTTTCAAACTAGATTAACTTTGTGTCTCTGACCTCGCCTAGCCGGCGGGGATTTACAGGTGTATCAAGAGGTGCGCGGCAATAAGCGTTTAGCGTTTGTTTGCCAGCACCACACACCACACCTCGGAGCCCTCTGCAGCCCGCAGGCCCAGCACGCGGCACACGCAATCGCCGCGAATTGGTGAACGAGGTGCGCAGAGGTTGCGATTTTCCGCGGGCCTAGAGACCGAGAGCGGGCCGCGCGAATTTCTTGCGCGCCCATTCTACATTAACATCCTAAACAAACAGCATGCATATGCCCCCTTCATGTGGTCCATTAATTGCAAATGTATTGCTGGAGGGGCGCATGTCTTCGTTGCTTCCGCCGCCGGCGCAATTTTGCAATATTTTATGCGGTACGGGACGTCCCCGTTGAGAACAAACATATGAAAGGAAAATATGCGTTTTGTTTGCGCATACCGGCGCTCGCATCATCCGGCTGCGCGAGGAAAATAAGACGTTGCGCGCGGCGTGGGTGCGTGCACAGACGCAAACAACATGGGCATTAAAATAATTCATCAGCGGGTAGACAGACTGAAAAGCGCCTTCACGAGCGGGGGCGCCCGCCCATTTGGAGCGCCGCGTACGTGAGCTTATTTCCAACGTTTCGGACGTCCGTTGTTTTCGCACAAGAATGAAGCCATATCCAAAGCGAAATAGAAATAAATTAAGGCAAATAAATGAAATCTGGCGAGGATTATACCAGCGCGCGCGGAGCATGGAGAGAGAGAAAAAAACGCAAACCGGTGGGGGGAGAATTTATGGCTCCTCATGAAAGAATGATAAAGGTGGAAACGCGGGGAGTCGAGAAATTGCGGGAAAGTTTCAAGGCTACTTCGGGCTTTTTTTGCTCCGCACTGTCGTGCGCCTCGTTCTTGAGTTCTTCAGTTCTTGAGGTCCTGAGTTCCGGAGCATCAAGGGATAACACACAGCAGTTAGTCGGCTTTTTATTGCGTATTGTTCCATAAACAATTCCACTGAATCAAAATTCTTCATTATAGTGCCGCCCCTCCTACCAGGGCGGAAATTACGAAACACATTTCGCGTAGCAGCGTCACGCCCGGCAGCGTTGCGCAATCGCAATGACATATATAATTATTCGTTTGTTTTCCAAGGCGCATTTCAATGGCTCCCCTTCACTCTATTCAGGGAAAACAAATGCGTTCGCGCGCGCGATGGTGATTGATTGATTGCTTGATTGATGGTGGCGCGCACGGCGGCGGGCCGTTTAACGCATACATGTTTAAACTTGTTTATATCCTTTGGGGATGTGTGATGTGTGACGTGTGAACTACGGCCGCTTCCAATGTATGTCTATTATTTACATCGATATTTCGCCGATTTCTTGCTGGGGAGGAAAAATCACTCCCGTTTTCTGCTTGACCTAAATACTGCCTACAGCGCAGCAACAGTTTCCCAATCAGGATCAACATTTTTGCATTTTAAGAGGCGGAGAATTTCTCCGGAAATTTCTGATCTTGACTATTATATTTCAGTGCTGGGCTAGAATTACAAACAAGAAAGAACTTGTTAACAAGTTGTTAATGTTATAGAAGCATGCCAAGAACGGTTTTCCCTTCTGCGTGATAAGTTGCATGTTGCAAACATTTCGGTTTAATTAAATGCTGCAGCTGTGACATCCAGTACGGAAGAGTGGGAAACGTGGAAAATCAATGTGCCAATCAAAGTTCGCAATTATTTGAGCGCCGCCCTGCGCAGGTCAATACATTTTTCGTCGCCTTCGAGTGACTTCACTAAAAATACTCTACGCGATAGTAACGTAATCGGCGTTCGCGCCGCCGGAAAATTAAACTTTTCCGCTCAGCGTGAGCGATCCATTTCCTTCCGTGCGTTTTGTCGCTGTTTCCATCACCTGCACCTCCACTCCTCCACTTTTCCACTTGGACTTCCTCAACTACGCACCCAACCCCAACAATAGCGCACGTACACCAATACACACACACGCGCGCGCATTTACACCGGGTGTTCAGTAATCATGAATCCCAGTGACAGCACGTGTGTTGCCATTTGTCACTTTTGATGAATCGCCCAATCATTTTTAAGCGCGCGAGCCGCGAGATTTGAATTGATCTTAATCATGCGCGGTACGTCATTGTCAACTGTCACTACCTGATGCCTGGGCCGCCGCGTGGTTTACATGCATTCCTGCTGCCGCGCGGCGCGGACTGCTGGCTAATTTATAATTTAGGCATACCAATTAGACGCGCGATTAATGCGCGCATCACCTGTTCGGCGTATCTCATGCGGTCCTTACCGCCGCATCCGAATTCCGAATGAGCACACACAAAAAAAACCACACACACACACACACAGAGGATTCGGACGTTGACTAATTATTCATGGTTATTTGATTAACGTCGCCCGCATGTGTCTCCGCTGCGCATTTTCCGCCAGCGCGCTGAGAGCGCTTTCGGGCGCTGGACGCTTCCACGCGCATGTTTGGTTTATGACAACAATTTTATGACACTGCCTCAATTAACTGCACTTTAAATAATTACACCCACGCGGCGCGCTCGTGCGGCCTCCGACGAATAAATTCTCGGCAACGCTCCGAAGTTCATGCGTGTTTAAAAGCTTCGCATAAATTCGTGGCGCGTATCAAGGGTCTATTTTAAAACCTTTCAGGCTGCTCCCGAGCATACCTCACTAACGCCGAGCAAACCACATCATCGAACATTGAACAAGACGGCAGGCACGATTTCCTTGCTGCTCGTGCAGGTTTTCCCGACTCATCGCATGCGCGTGTGAACATGCGAGCGCGCGTGTGCGAATAATGCCGGCGGTAATGCAAGTCGAGCTTGATAGATGCGCGGAGTCATTCGCGCGTCCACTAATTGCACCTCGCAAATGAGCTTTTGCGATTTTCCCGCGTCGCCCGGTTTAAATTCCTTGCTACTAGGTCGCGGCGTCTCCGAAGCGCAACTACGCGCGCCAGCCGGCAAAAGTGTCGCACGCCAATTAGCCAGGTTCAAGTGTTAATTAATTAAGCGAAGATTTGATTGGGATGCGGCTTTAATAGGGCGTGCGCGCGGATTTGTTCGCACTTGATGACGCTTACGTAACACGAATTTTAAACGAATCATTTATTAGTACTCTCCATCCGCAAATCTCTAAATTAATGATTGATATGCGTGAAGCGTTAACATCCAATCACTTATGTGCGGTACATATAAACTCAGCACTGAAAGGGTTGGTGAAACATCTCCCGCAATTCATATGAAGTGGCTTTTTATGTAAAACATTATTATTAAGAGAAACTGTCAGATGTTACAACTTCTTACAACTAGCAAAGCTTAAGTTTGAGTTGTTGATGTTTCATCTCTAAAAGCAACGCCATTAAAGTTCGTTGTGCGTCATATTGTTTTGCGAGTATTTTGCGCCGCTGGCGAGGGAAATGTACTGGCAGTAGTGGGGTCCATTAATTTTTCGATTTTTCCTGCTTGCAAAATGTTTTTCAAAGGGCTGACAGCCGCCTCTGTCCTTGTGGCGCAACGACTATTTGTGACAACGTAACAAATGACTTTCATTATGACGATGACGTCGCCTCGCATGATGGCACATCTCTGTTACCATCCAGTTAGGAAGACGCGTCGTCACATAAAAATTAGTCACGCCGCGTTAACAATGATTGATGGCCGATTTACTCTTTTCAATCTTGAAATGGCGGTGCAGGTCGAGCTGGGCCAGAGTGCCACCACTACCGTCGGCCGAGTGGTACTTTAGGCAGCCCAGCGCCGTTTTCTTCTGGCGCCGGCGATTAATCTTGACGAGGGATGCTAGTTTCTATGGACCATAGACCCGCGCGCAACCGGAGAAAACCGCCGTGCAAAAGTTGCGCCCGGTTTTGTAACTGTAACGGTTTTCCGGGTGCGTAGTCGCCGTGCTCGCTATAATTGCATTTAAACTAGCATTTAAGCCAATTCAGCGTAGCTGCCAGTGGAATTCCGAGCGCTGAATATCAAAACAATCATTAGGCTAATGATCAGCGTAGAAAAAGTTTGAAAGAACATTAAGTGCTGCCAAGTTGCTATAGTTGCCCGTGTTTACTTCCAGGCGTTCCAGACGGCTAACTTTTTGCTTATATTTCCATTCTGATAGCCAATTTGTATTGCATAAACACGGGAATTCAAAGCATCATCGTAGTATAATAACGTAAAAAACATGTACTATTATACATTCCTTGCTTTTGCAAAATCCAAACAAACCGCGTTTCCTATACATCGAAAAACAACTGAAACTCAAAATTACAATGACTATTTTTTTACTTTATTTGTCAACTGTCACCGGGAGCACGCGTTTAACAGCGACGTAATTTCTCGTCAACACAATTCTCGATTTCCCAAGTCCAAATCAGGCAAGACATTAATTATTACACTTCTTGCTGATTCGCTCATTGCAAGTTAACCGCACAAAATTTATTGAAGTAATCTTTTCGTTTCAAGTAATTCGTGATTCGCTCAGAATGAGTGGTGGCACCTCTGTCCAGTGCTTGAATGCCATGGCGTACGCCCAAATGTTCAACGTGTACTACAAGGGCTTGAAGGAGCGCTCGCCCACCGGCCAGTATCAATGCATCGTCATTTTGTGTCGCGTGCCGGCGGTGGAGTGCTTCGGCATTGGGGACACGCCGATGGAGGCGTGCGAGGCCGCCGCCAACAAAGCCCTTCAGTACATTTACGAGCCGACCACTACCTTTGATGAGCGTGACTAATTAGGATCCAGCTGTGGCCTAACTTACGTTTAAGATTTATATCTTTGAATCACTTATACCTTCATTTTTTTCAATAGGATGTAAAAATCAATAAACCTTTAAATTTCATAATTTTGCGCATTTTTTTTGTTAACATTAGTCGTGAGTTTATTCGGCGTGGCAGTGCGCATACTATTTAAATGTTACTATATTACATGGCAGGATGGTCTTATTGGCAGGCGAGAATAGTCGTGCTGAAAAGGAAAAAATGTTAAATCCTCTCGAGCAGTGTTTTTATAAATTTTTATATTTAATGAAATAGTTAAAAATTAATACGCATTAACCACGTGAATAACATGAAATGTAAAAAAATAAAAAATAAAAAACCATCTCGGTCAGGGATAGAACCCAGGCCTTCGGATTAGGTCGCCGCAGCACTAACGACTGGACCACTAGGCTCGTTGTCGCTGGGACATTTTTAATCTAAATAAGTAACATTTTTTGGGTAAACTGTGAAATTTTCACAAAAATAATATGCTTCGAGATCCGTAGACCCGGGGGCTTCCATCAGGGCACATCCTACCATACAGCAGGGGCCCTGAGAGGTCTGAAAAGTCAGAAATGTTGGCGGCCTGCTTCGGGCAGGATTCGATCCGCTGCTGTTTGTGGTCGGGTTTCGGCACCACGGCGCGTTAAACACCATACCCCGGGTCTGCCCACCCCCATCCCCAATTTTTAGTGTGCTTGACCAGAGTTAACAGTTTATAACTTACGGAGAAGCTGTGCAAAATTCGAATTAAATCTCAAAACAGTGTACGTAGAGTCATCTTTTTTTTACGAGAAGTATTATTTTTAAAAATTTGAAACTACTTTTGTGAATTACAACAGATGACTCTACGTACACCGTTTTGAGATTTATGACCAATTTTGCACGGCTTAAGCAGGCCGAAAATTGGGGCTAGGGGTGGGTAGACCCGGGTGAAGTGGTTATCGCACCATGGTGTTGAATCTCGACCACAAACAGCAGCGGTTCCAATCCAACTCGGGGATGAAGCTCCACCTCGACTTCTCAGAGTTCTTCTGCGTCCCTTGTGTATGGATTTGTATGGTGTCCGCCGGGTCTACGGACCTCGTAGCAAAATATTTTATTGAAAATTTAACTGCTTTCAAAGGATAAGCCTGCTCATTTGGCCTAAATATTATTCAAAGAACGAAGACCTTTTATTATACTATTATTTTGCGTAGTTTATATTGTTTAGAATTATGAATGTATTCCTCAAATATTTGGTTTACCTACCTTTGGAGTGCTTTTTGATTGAAGTAGTGATTACCCAAGGGTTGTAGCATAGTTGGAAAAATGGTTTGTTATGTTTTCCAGCTCTCTAATGCTCTGCGGTTTGTAGCCTCGGCGAATTCAATAAACGGCAGCATTTTTTCTCATTTGCAGATAGGGCGACGCCGGTGCTGCGGCCCCCCGACGATGAGGACTCGTTTCCGGTGCTGTGCGACAGGGAATTGCATTCGCTGCATCGGAACGTGCCGGCGCTGCGGCGGCGCGACGTTGATACGGCGACCATAAAACAACATTACTATCCCGAAGGTAAGATAAACGCGCGGCAATGATTATCGCATCTCTCGCGTCTTGTAATTTATTTCCTCCCCGTTCCCCGGCCGCCACGGCCGCCACAGCCGGCGCGCTGCCACCACCAACCGTCAACCGCGGCGCGGGAACGAAGAAAAAAGAAGGAACGCGTCCAATTTGAATTCAGTGTATAGCGTGTACATGTAAACATCGCAAATTCGTTCTTTATCACTTCAGCTGGGCCTAACCGTAGTCACGCTGGTGATGGCGTGAGTGGAATGGAATTTCCGGCAAAAATCGTAAACTGCGTCTCACCTTTAACACGCCGGCGCGACGCCGGCGACGCGCTCGTTCTTATTTTCTCTTGCGGTTGCGAATCGAATTGAACATTTACATACAGGTCTATTTACTTGCACGACGAGGCGCCGGGGACGGCGACGGCGACGTCTCCGGCCGGAAAACGGCGAAGGAAGCGACGCAGCCGACGGCTTTAAAGTATATCTACGCGCCGCGCGCTGTAAAGGTGCCACCAGTGGTGCGAATTGATTTTCATCCCTTTTGACATGCTCACCTGACTACAATAAATTTCCATCGTGCGCCTACCGCCAACCCACTCACCTGCTACATCCACTTTTATAGGGCTCTTATAAGGTATCTAATACCTTCGGGGCTCAACATTCCGGTGCGTTTGTTTCCTGCCTCCTTGCCTCATTCTCGCATCTGATTCCGCCTTTGTCGTCGATTTTTCCGCTGGTGCGCACGGCACGCCGTCGCCCGTTTTTGCCCGTGAGGAGTGAAGTTTAGTTTGGGAATCGGGCAAGGCTGTCCTTCAAAGAAGCGCGCTTGTTATCATAGCTCGGCGCTAGTATGTACATGAATAAATGCATAAGAAGCGGCCGGGCTGTTCCCCCTTTTGTCCATAATTTCCATATTGTTGCGTGTGGAGCATTATGCCAAAAGACTGCGCCCGCTTGAAAACTGAGAGCAAATTTGGCATTGTAGTCGCCGAAAATCGTCTTTTAACGCGAATGAACAGCGTATATCTGTAACTTTCCTCCCCATTCTTTCACTCCCGCCGCGCGCGCTGCACAGAACGTTATTTGATGGGCTTACTGTATTGTGTTTCTATTCCCCAAGGTGGTTGGGGATGGCTGGTTTGCGGCGCCGCGTTCCTCGCGCACTTGCTGACCTCCGGCATGCAGCTAGCGTTCGGCCTGCTCTACTTGTACATCATCAAGGATCTGGAGAAGAAGCACGCGCAGGACAAAGAGTTCTACATCAACGCCGCAGGTAGCCTTTCAATATCCTCTCTTGACTCGAAACAAAGCGCTGACTGGTTGACGTGTTTTACTTTATTCCAGCTTGGATGGGCGCGCTGTGCCTCTGCGTCTCCTTCATGGCATCGCCGATCGTGGTAGCGATTTGTCGGCGGAAATCAACGCGCCTGACTTCGGTATTCGGCGGATTGATGCTCGCCCTCTCATGTCTGTTCGCATCCTTCGCCACGCAATTCCACCAAGCTGTGCTCAGCTACGGGGTGTTCATGGGCGCAGGTGCTGGCATCGTGCGGGAAACATCGGGGATAATGTTGGGGCATTACTTCAAACGGCGGCGCGAGTTCGTCGAAATGGTGGCGCAAACTGGCTGCGGAATTGGCGTCGCGCTCTTTTCGGTTTTATACAAAGAGGCTGTGGGGTGAATATCTGCGCCGAGGCAATGCGGCGAGTGGCAAATAACGGCGCGATTGTTTTCTTTCAGCAAACTCGGCTGGCGCTTGGGCCTGCAGGCGGTAACTGGTCTCTTAGTTCTCGCCTTCTTCCTGCCGATTATCTACCGCTCGGCGAATCTCTACCACCCGCAGCGGCGCGCAATTACACACCTCAAGAACCAGCGCAAGAAAATGAAGGAGAAGAAGACGCACGTCAAGGATAAGAAGCCGCCGATGTTCGACTTCTCGCCGTTGAAGAGCCGCGGGCTGCGAGTGCTGCTGCTGGCGAGTGGCACGGGCGCCTTGGGCGTCTACGCGCCCATCTTTTACTTGGTAAGGTGGCTTTAGCGGGTGGTGGCAAGTGCATGTTGAATCACGACACGTTGCAGGCATTCCAGGGCTTTAAAGAGGGATTGGAGGATAGTGCGCTGGTGATATTGCAGACCTTCTTCGGCTTTGCGTCGGCGCTCGGCTGCGTCGGATTTGGAATTCTGATAATGCGCCCCACGCGACAATGCACAATTTCCAGGCAATATCTGACCCAGACTGCGATGCTCGGCACAGGTATCTCATATCTAAAACGCTTCCCACCATCGCAATATGATGCACTGAACTTAATATGCATTTCTAGGATTCAGCCTGCTGGCTATGAGCGCCGTGCAAGGATACCACGGCTATGTGCTCTTCGTATGGATGTATGGCGTATTCCTCGGCGGCTACACCTACGCGTTGAAGATGTTCACGCTGGAGCGCATCAAGGCGCGCCACTACACCAAGGCGTGGAGCTTCGTGCAGGGCGCCTGCTCGCTGCCGGTGCTCATCGGCATCCCGATCACCGGCTACGTCAACCAATGCTACCCGAAGGCCGGCTACTACTACTGCTTCCTTATGACCGTGCTGGGCGCCTCGCTGCTGTTCCTCGTCGGCACCAAGAAGGACCTGGCCGCCCACGCCCTCGACTCCAACCAACTCCCGCTCCCGACCAACAACACCACAAACAATTACACGGTAAATCACTTAAACGAGTGCAACTGCCACATGCACACACCATACACGAACGTCTACATGCCGTACTATTACAGGAGTCCGGGGAGGAATTACGAACCCATCCGCTCTAGTTACAATGATTACGATAGGGGCAGCCTGCACCGGCACTCCATCCGCCATAGGAGCGTCGATCGCTTGCCGAATTACGTTTACTTGCCGAAAAGCATGAGTTACGCGGCGAATATCGAGTGCCCGCCGACGTGCTACGCGAATAGCCATCCGCAGGACTATGCGCAATACTACAACCGCTATTACCACCCGCACCCGCACCACCGCACCAGGTTCAACCTGCGGCCGAGCAAGAGCGTGCCGGAGGGGCTGGCGCGCAATGAGTTTTACGGTTCGTATCGCCGGCCCGTCGTGCGGAACGTGCATCTGATCGAGCAAATTACCACCTCCGTCTAAAGGCACCTTGCAAATCGGGCGTTTTATACTCGCGCAAAAATTTCTAGTCAGTAGATTTGTCGACCCGGGGATCAACTAATAAACATTGTCAATTTTGACTGTAATCGTAGCCGCGTTAAACGCTGGAATTGTCAACGAAGTAACTTCAACATTAAGAATGTGTGCAGATGGACATGGATGTTTTTATTCACTGTTAATCAAGATGAGTGTTACCTATGACTTTCTCTCTATCTATGTGTATTCTTGGGAGTAATTAATATATTCCATTTAGTTACGAGTGCTATCCTTCGAATTTACGGTTCTTTCCAGCCAACATCTAGGATTCAAGCTTCTCATGCAAGTTTGTAAAACTATACAAAACCAATAAATGTTAATATTAAACTTGAACTATTGTTACCATTGATTTCACCTTTTTCTATAAAGTATAAAACGAAAAATAAACTAGGGTCAATTTTCGGGCACTTGCCTTTCCTTGAGCGGATTTTACTGGGCTGTGTATAGAAACTTCAAAAAGCACCAAGCGCTAGGAAAATATAGAACAATGTGTCAGTGTGTCAGTGTGTCTGCAAAATAGTCCCAAAGTCGCGATTCGTATTCAAACATTGAAGGGAGGATACAAGGAGGATATTTTTCGAGGGAGGGCAGATATACATATACAAGTTTGAAGCACTTGATGCCCCCTGGTATTGGGATGCACGTTCACTTGAGCCTTGAGAGGATTTCTGGTCCGATTCCAAACCTTTAGACTTTAGAGGGACATGTTCTTAAAGAACACCTCAGGTATTTTAACAAGTTCATCCAAGAAAACGTCAACAATACTTTCTGTAATACTTTGTGCAATCTCAAAACAGTGTAAACTTAAAATGATACATAAACAACACAAAAACTCGTCTCTCTTGGAGCAGAAATCTATAACGAGTGTCTCTTGTGGAACAAGCGATCCAGTGGACAGAAGCGGCAGCTCTGTGTGAAGTGCTGCTACTCTACGCTAGAGAACTTCTTGTCGGCAATTCAAGATATAATCCGGAAGAGCAGTAGTCCGCTCCTAAAAATACTATCAGATACTACATTCTTACCCCAAAAATCCCTTGGCAGTTGACTGTTCTGTACTGAGCTTTGCAGTTAATGAAATGAGATAAAAGCAAACAGAAATTAATTAAGAGAACAAGCTTGTTTTTAATTTAATTATTAAGTTGCGGTCTGTAATTAAGCAAACATTGCGAATTCAGCATTCGCCCTTAATTTAGAAATACTTTGTCGGCAAAGCGAAATATATTTTTTTAAATTGGACAACAGTGTGACAACGTATGCAGTTGGCTTCATGCTCATCTTGTGTATCATTCATGTATCTGTATAACATTTACAATCGTAACCGCCGACGGATGTATCACAAATCACAAAATGATATGAATATATGCCCGAGCGCTGGGAAGGTGAGCAGAGTTTGCAATTGTGATTGTAAATGCAAACATTGTGAGCAAATGTAATGTTTGGAATGTATAACAATCCCTATGTAAATCATAACATCGACGTTTGACAAATTGCATCAAGTTAGCTGTTCTCGCATTCAGTTTTTGTTTCTAAAACAATCAGCGACGCGTCACAAACATACATTCCAATATTCGCTTCATACATGAAACCTGGTATGTAAGACGTTATCACGGCAAAACATATTTTTCTTGAAAACTACTTTGTTTAAGAGTTTTAACAAACATCAAATTGATTTGATTTTGCAGTGTTTGCAATGTCGTTTTTAGGCAATAAAACCTAAACATACTAAAGGCCATAAAGGAATTTGGTGATTTTATGGCTCGTTTGTTTTGTATGCGACTGGCATTAAAACTAAGCGGAGCCATTGTGTGTTGTCATAGTAGCAGGATGATAAGCGCCACGTGATAACACGCAATCCAGCGGTTATTTAATCAGCGCTGAATGTGCTTCTACACGTACTTGCAACTGCAACTGTAATAAAAGTAAAAGTAAGCAGGATTACGTTAACATGAGTAATAATATGCATGGTTTGCTACAATGTTAGTAAATTGCAACCAAATGCAGTGGCAGCGGCCGAACGTGGAATGCGTTTGATTGGGATTGGGACGCGCGATGCGTGCGTATGTTTGCAAAAAGCGAGGCAAGTGTCCGCGGCCGTTTTGGGGCGCTGTTGTTATTGTTTACGATGGGAAGCGGCGCGTTGGAATGCCGCGGCCTGGGTATCGGTCACGCAGAATGCCTCCGCGCCGCCGAACATCCGCATTAGCCCCGCTGCCAGCGTGCGCCGGTCCCCATGGAGCGCGCCTAGATCAGATTGTCAATGCCGGGCTGCCGGGCTGCCGGGGCCCGCCGCTTCTCGGAGCGATAAAGCGCGCTCCGGGAGTCTGGGCTCCGGGCCGCGCGGCCTGCCCGAGACGCGCGCGGTGCCGCGGCGGCAACGGAGGCGCGCAACGCAAATCAACATCTGGCGCCAGCCCGGCCCGGCTCGCTTATATGGTCAGGCGGCGCGGCGGACGCGGCGCGAGATGCGTCGGGAATGTAATGCATCCGAATGCATTTCTGCCGGGGCCGGCGCAGCGCGTCAAGCGCCGACGATTTAACACCGACACTAACGCACCGTCGCACCGGCGCACCGGCGCACCGGCATCGCATCGATAGATTTCCTTGGATGCCTCGCATCTCGCGCGCAACACGCACACAACGAAAGGCATGAGCGACGTGTTAACTTCGCCCCTGGCTGCCGCTGTCCCTGTCTCCGTCCCTGCCTCTGCCCCCTGCTAATTAACAACAGCTACAACAACATATTTTCTTCATGGTTACTACGCATTGTTTGGCCGCGCCGCGCCGCGCGCTCTTCTGAAATTACACACCCATAGCGCACGGGCAATCTTCGGTTCCCACGTCATACGTGCAGCAAAGGCAAGTCGCCTCATCAGCCCCATCAGCGGCGTCAGCCATTCCGCCTGATAAGTGAATGACTTGAGTGACACTTTTTCCTTGGCTTATTTCCATCCCGACCAGATGTTCGCTGCTAGCAGCAGCAAGAGCAAGTCATAAGTCAATTGATTCTGCTTTCTGCATTTGTGCGCTTTCGAGTTGGTCTCGTTTTAGGCAAGGGCAACCCATGTGGTGCCAGTAACATTAACAAGTACATCTGGTATCTGGTCCATCTTGAACTGACTGAGAACTGAGAACTGAGCGGCTGGCACTGGTGTTGCCCGAGCACCCGAAGACGCCATCGCCATGTAAATGCAACATCAGTTCCGAGATGTTTTGGTAAAACGGCCCGAATCTCTGGGCAGCGTGGGCGTTTTTGCTTTTACGAGTGATGATACCACCGACACCGAGAAGCGGACCGTTTGGATGCGTTTGGTTCCGTTTGAAGTCGCCAGCTGAGTTCTCCTTTTTTTCTTTCTTGTTTTGAGAAATGTGCGGCCGAATCGTCGTCGAATTTCCTCGAAACAAGGACCGAAGAGCGAAGATATACATTTTACATCCTACATCCAACATCCGGTAGCTCCATGTGCGCACAAGTGCTCCCATTGTTATTTGAAAACGCCCAAAGTTCCAATGTTTCAATGCTCCAAATGTGGCAAACCGACTCCGAAAATCATGCGCTCGCATTCCGGGAGCAGCGCGGCGGCTCCGAGCGGCGCGGCGACGTAAACAGGTGTCTGCGTCTGTCTGCGAGTGGCGACTTTTAAAAGTCGCTGCCCAAGACGCCACGACTCCCAGGTCCGCATGCGGTCGACTCGGCCCGACTCTCCGGGTATACCGCGGGCACCGCCGGCACCGGGTGGAGATGCGCAGTGCAACGTGTTGGCTGTTGGCGATATTCGGGGGTCTTTCGCACCTGTATCATCTGCTGACAGGTGCTCGAGGGGGCTCAGGTGGCGCGCCGCCTCGACTTTCCACCGACCCTTCTTCTCCGCCAGCGCCCGCGTTTGCCAAAACAGATGCAATGGCCAATGATGCAAAACAAACGGCAACGAGGACGGCAAGTGTTTCAAGTGTTTCAACGGAAAACGGCAACGGCAGGCCATTATGTTCCATAACGACTAACTTGGCTTAACTTTAGATAAGTTGACGCTAGAAGCATTTTAGAGTAGTTTAAACCTGAGCCTTAAATAGGGAAAAATGGCAAGTTATGCAACGGTGCCGCTGTGTAGCGGCGGATTGGTATGAGTGGTGTTTGAAATTAGTGGGAAACACGCGGATGTCGTTCTTTATTTGTTCGAAAGTCATTAAATTATTCCGAGCAGCGCGTTGGTGGTCCACCTGGCGGTCTGGCTGGCTGCGGCTGCGACTCCAAATTATCTATATATATAAATATTTAAATAGGGAAGCCAGGCGCGCGCATCCGAACACTCCTCCTATAAATAGGTCAATATTATTTAATGAATTACGCATCGCGCCGCGCGCATCTGGACGTTGCGTTGTGTCCCGACTCCTCGTCCTGACAATTCCTCGCCATGTGCGCCCGTCGGATATAAATATGCACCTTGCTTGGCGATGCACTTGCGACTTGCAGTTGCAAGGCGCGCAAGAAACATCTGGTAGCACTGCCGCGGCCCCGCGCTGCCGGAGTCGTTTTCGGCTGCGGCCGTTCATTCATTCTCCATTCCTCATTCCTCATGCCTCATTCGCGATGCGGCAGCGCTGGCCGATGGGAAGCGAAACAATTTAGATAAGCGTTAAGCGATCGCGCCGCTGCGCCCGCGGGGCGAGCGCCGATTATTGTTCCACATTTCCACCGGGCCCCGGCTGATTATGCCCTACCTGCGCAACCACTGGCTACCCACCACACAAGCGCAGGCAAAGGCACAACAGGTGGATGCCCGGCGCGCGCAATAATTTCGTGCCCGCTTTGTTTTCGGTTTTCTGCGCTGCGCCGCGCCGCTGCGAGGTGATCTTTGTGTGTCGGTTTGATGAAGACGCACGCATCGAGGGTGCACACCTGTCCCTGCGCCCGCTTATCGCCCAGCTAAGCTGCGACTATTAATTGCGTGCTTGCTTGCTTTCGCAACCGGCTGAGCTGGTGGCCTGACTTTCATTCGATGTCCGATGTTTCAAGGGATGCAGCCATTGATAGCAAGCGGTCAAGCCGGCGGCGGTTTCTCTGCCGATTCCAGCGCAGCCCGGGGAGTCGCGGCATTCCTGCGATCCTGCGAGTGGCGTAAAGCCGCTGCGGCGCGCTGCGCTTGTGTGTGCGGTATTATTTATGGCGTGACTCTGGCGCCATACGGACACGGTCACTGATTTACCAGCGCGCGGCGCGCGGCGGAGCGGTAGCCGATGCAAGGCGCTGCGCTTGGCCCGATCGCATCTCGCGCATCGCATCGCGCCGCGGCATCGATCGCGCGCTTTGATTTATCGCGATTATTATACCTTATTGCGGCGCACTTGTTACGCGCCCGCCATGTGGCGCATCTCAATCACATGCCGGGCGACACCGCGCATTACGAAACGCAGCCGCAGCCGGCACGAGGCTCGCGGTATAAAATAATTAGATGAATCCATAGGTAACTCAGGTAACGCCACAGATGGTTTGACAAACGTCCACGCCACACTTTATATAACCGTCAAGAACAATCGCAATCGCTTTTTGCAAGTGACAAGTTGACAAGAAATCAGCAACAGACATTGGTGCTGTAGCTGTGGCAGTTTTGAGTATTTTAATATTGTACCTGTTGGTTTACTTTATGAATTAAAATGTGCAAGAGCGATTTAGGATAAGTACACTTGGGCATTAAGCAGTTTCAAGTGTTATTGGCACCGGGCACTTGAAACACCTTTTCTTGCGCGGGATTTTCGCCGAAGTGGCACTTGAGAAGCTTGCGGGCGGTGCGCGCTGGCCGATAATTACAATTATTTACAAGTTCGACGAACAGCGTTCCAGCTAGACTCTGACGCTAAGCGCCGAGGTAGTTACAGTGGCCGGTGGCGGTTATTAATACGAAAGACGAATCGAAAGTCAATTTGCATTTTATGCGGCGCGACAATGCGAGCCACTCGAGCGCGCATTGTTACCCCCCGAGGTGAGGCACTTGAGATGACAATTGCCGGGGCGAAGAAGTTAAGCCTCGCGCGCGGCTTGCGAGGGTAGGCCCGGCATAATGTTAAGCCGCCTTAGCGCTGATCACCGGCGCTGAGGCCGCTGGGAAAGTGTCGGGGGGGGGGCCCCGAAATGCAGATGAGACGCCTAGCGAGAGAGTGTCGGCGGGTGGCGTATTGTATGGCACCTGTGCGGCGCGCGGCGCGCTGGCCGCATTCTTCACACCACGGCGGGCGGGCCGCGGGGCGGAGGAGGCGAGAGGCTGAGGCGGCCGCATCGTCCGGCGCGGCGACTAGACAGGCGCCAGTCCGACTCGGCGCCACCGGCTCGTCTCTCGTCTCCCGTCTCTCCTCGCACAAAACGCGCGCGTGTGTGCGCGTTTGCGTGCGCGGCTGCCACCAGCCGCATTGTCTTCCGTCTCGCTCGCCGCGGCGGGCGCCCCGGCTCCCACCAATGCCGCTGCATTTTAACAGGACGGCCGGCGCGACAACTGCGACCGCCCGTGCGGCGGGCGCCCCGTTGCATTGTGTGAGCGCCCGCGCGTGTGTGTGTGTGTGTGTGCGGGCCGATGCCAGGCGCGATCCGAACCCGAACTCGAGGACTCGAGCGCGTCGAGGACTGCAGAACGCATCCGCATCGCGAGCCGCACGCATCGGCCCACAGCGCTCCCGAAGAAGTTTCCACCGCAGGACACGCAGTGCTGTGCATCTTCGTCCAGTTTGCGCATCCGCAGTTCCCACAGTGGCTTTAACAACACTCTTTCGACTCCCCAACGCACAAGTGGATTATTATGACGAATGGAAATAACAGAAACACTTTTCTAGGTAAATAGAACAAAAAAAAACAATAATAAAAATATCAACGAAACAAAAAAACAGTCAAAAATGTCAAAACTTTGTCAAACTTCATTACACATTTCATGCATGAAAACCGTTACCAGTCAATCAATTAAACAATGTTTGCACGCACTGTAAATAAGCTTCTTATCTACCTCTTATTATTATTATTATTATTACAATTTGATTGTACATTTATTGTTTTCTTAATTTAAATTTTTAGCCGGAATTGCAATGGATTTGATTGAAAACAGTCCGCACTCCCCAACCGACAGCAGCGAAGACTCGGTGGAGGTAAAAGTCGAAGCGATCGCTTTCCGCTCCAAGCGGAAGCTCACCGAGCCGCGCCGCCTCCATGACGGTCCGCTGAAAAAGCGCGCATGCATCCGCGCTGAGGAAGCCGCCCCCTTCCGGCCATGGAGTCTCTCGCCGCCGAAGTCCTCGTCTTCATCATCAACGTCGCCTCCTCCAACGTCTACCACCTCACTCATCCCGGAGGTAGCACCGCCCCCGAGGCAGTACTTCCGGCCACCGTCGCCTCCGCCGCAGGTGCGCATTCTCGCGCCTTCACCACTGCCCCAACAGCAACACCAGCAACAACAGCAACATCTACCCATCAGAATTCCCATCCATCCCAAGCACACCGCCACTTCCGGTGAGACGGACGCCGCGCTGACCGCTTCCGGCGCGCAGTTTCCCAAGCTGCAACGCGCGGCCGTCCCCGCTGCGAAGCAAGACTTCGAGGCGCTCGAGGCGCTCGAAACGCTCGACACGCTCGAGGTGGTGGACGTGGAGGAGGAGCCCATGTGCGAGGAGTCCTGCTCGTCGTCCAAGGACGGCCAGCGCAAGGAGCAGCGCAACTACAAGAACATGACGCGCGAGCGCCGCATCGAGGCGAACGCGCGCGAACGCACCCGCGTGCACACCATCAGCGCCGCCTTCGACACGCTGCGGCACGCCGTCCCAGCGTACTCGCACTCCCAGAAGCTCTCCAAGCTCAGCGTGCTGCGGATCGCCTGCAGCTACATCATGACGCTCTCCAACATCCTCGAGGACTCGCCGGACGTCGCCGAGAGCGTGGAGAACGTCAGCCGGACGATACAGCGCGAGGGCAAGCTCCGCAAAAAGAAGGACGAGTAGAACGAGAAGGACAGCGCTCCGACAGCGTTCCGACATGTCACTGATAGAGTACTTCAAAGAATTCAGAAATTCAGATTGCGCGATAAAGGATAACATATATTGCCGATTGCCAATCGTCGCCCTGAGAAATTCTTGTGCCAAACATAACTGAAATGTGATTTATCGCCTACTGATACCAATTAATGAACACTCATTATTGAGAGTACAAATTATGCAAAACTATGTGTCTACTCACTAGTACTGTATGTGGCTACAACTACGCCTACGCGAAAGAAGACTTATATATTATAGAGATAATACTCAGTCATAGGGATAAGGAAGTTAATTTAATTTTGTATGCAATGATAAACATTTGATTTTTTTTTGTTAACTACATACGAGAATGTCGATGATTGTTTTGGAATGCGTTGGAATTCGTCGCTGAGGACTATCTACATTTAAACAATGCGATTGCATGCGTTCGCACATTATTGTTCATAGGTATATTTTGTAAATATTCTTACAGTTTGTAAATAAAATATTTATTATTTCATTAATATTGGCACTATTTAAGAATTCCTTAATTTCATGCATGTTAACTACCACTACCATCACGCACCCCCTGGAAGCACTCATCCGCTTCCCCAACCTCCTCTAGTTAATAATGCCCTAATCAAGATGCGTGAACTAAACATCCATATCGCGAATATTGAAATATTAGATATTAATACATATCTTTGATTCCGTATACTATAGAAAGTTGAGTTTTGCTGGCTTGTCGTTTGTTATTGAAATGTATCATGTTACATTTTCATTTCGACTTCAATTTCGCTCGAAATAGATTTACTTTAATCAACTTTCGCTTACAGTTTATTGCATTCCGCATACCTTTTCTATCTACATTCGAACAATTTGTTCATTCCTGAGATTGTATGAAATTGTCTAGCCGTGAAACGGGTGTCAAAAACATCAAACTCGTCACAATTCGAAGCGTTCCAAGCATTTGAATTTAAAACTTCACTGACTACAGCGCCCAGTGAGCGGCTGTGATTGGTGCGTAGTTTTTGGGTTTTGTGAGACTTCTTGTTGACCTTCGCATTTCAGCATTCCCGGTCGTAAACAAACAATATGTGAGCTAAATATTTATCTTTTTCGGCCAGTTACTCGATTAATTTGGGACTGCCAGTGCTTCAATCGCCTCGTCATTGAAACTGCATCAAAAATGATAAGGTATTTGGGTCTCCATTCATCATCATGTAACTCTAACCAACACTTATTGCAGATGATGAACAGTTATGATGAAGACTTGAAAGCGAATCCATTTTACAAAGCATTGCTGGAGTACCAAGACGACCTGGAAAATGCGTCGAGAAAAGACTGGATCATCTGCATACCGCGTAAGGGCACTGTCCAGGCGCCCATCACCAAGCTCGACATCTACAACCACATACTAGTCCCAAACAGTTCAAAAACATGCTTTACAACATTAAATAATCTAGTCATACACATTGTCAACAACAAGCTTGAAATTGAAGACAGGGATGATTACTTCAATACCATTCGCATCTTATTCAATGAGACATTCTATCACAGGCAGCTGAAATACAAAGTGTATTGCATTGAGTTTCCATTGAGTCGGCACTTTGTACTGGCAAATCCAATCAATCAGATTGGAAATCTAAGAGACTGCATTGATTTCCTATGGATTGAGACCTATGGCAGGGATGTGTTTCAAAAGATCACCAAGGTATGCCAACTTTACTTGGCAAAGCATGAACTTGCAAAGAATTCTTCCCTGGATGCCATGAAGAGGAGTTTAGAAAGATTTTACCAAAAGTGCTTGGGGATTCCATCAGAATGCAGCAGACTGGAAGAGAAAATCAAATCAGATGTGATTCTCCATTACAACTTGAAGGTGGCAACAGAGACTTTCATGCAGCACTCACTGAATAATTATATTTTTATAACAATCTGTGCCATACAGTCGCATCACGACGCCAATTTCAACAAAATCACGCGCAACTTGCAGGAGATTCAAATGAAACACTTTGAAATTAGCAGATATCAAGAGCTCATATCATCAGCAAGGTGTGAACTGAAGAAAATCAACAATTACATCACAACATTGGGTAAAATTCAATGTTTGAAAGCGACATTTGCCATTTTATCCAGCTGCAATGGAAGGAATCGCAGAGAGAGTGAAATACTCAATGCTGATGACTTGGTGCAACTCTTTGCCTTCCTGATTATCAAACTCAATGTAAACAACTGGATTGCAAACCTTGTTTACATGAAGGAATTCATGTTTAGTCACACTGATAAGCAGGATGAGGGCGACTACCTGATAACTACTCTGGAGGCGGCGATAGAATTCATTAAGGGTGCTTCTTTATTTGATAAAATCAACAGCGACATAGACTGCAGTCAGAATAACATTATCATCGAGATTCGCAACTGTAACTTGGCAAGGCTGAAGGAGATCTTTCCGGAAGAAAACCTCGAATTTAACAATAAGCAGAAGCTTGAGAACAACCAGAATTTGTGCCATCCGTTGTGCTCTTGCGATCGCTGCGAGCAGGTTTTAACTCAAACGCGGAAAAATCTCCAGACCTGCTTCGATTATGTCGATGAAAAGGGCAGGACTTGTCTGCACGTGGCGTGCATGTACGGATTCTCGCAGATTGTCGACTTTTTGCTGCACAAGGGAATACCCTGTAATGTGGCCGACTATTCCGGATCGTATCCGCTTCACTACACAGCGCTGCGCGGCCATCTTAATCCGTTGCTGCTGCTGCTGCATCTCGGCGCCGATTTGAATGCGACGAATGCGGATGCAAACACCGCGCTGCACCTGGCTGCTGGCAATGGGCACGAGAATTGCGTCAAAGGTTTGCTTTACTACTCCGAGCATCAGGCAAACATACTCAATGTGAATTGGTGCAATGCGTGGGGCGAAACTGCGCTGCATCTCGCTGCCAAATGGGGCTACATGAACATCGTCAACATCCTCCTCGAGTACCAACTCGATGTACGCGTGAGGAACAAGCGCAACGAGACCGCGATGGATGTAGCGCACAGTGCAAAGATTAAGACGATCATCTCCAACTTTATCCAGGCCGGCGGCGGGCTCACCGCTGCGGACACGAATGGTTGCCACCTGCACGCCCGGGATGCGAGGGACTTTGCTTGCGACAGCGAGGATGTCAAATTATACGGCGTGCGGCCGAAGAACTTCGAGCAGTTCAAGCGCGCTGATTTGCTGCTGAAGGCCATTGAAAACAACGATCTGCCCTTGAGTTGCTTCTATCTCGGCATTCCGGTGTCGCCCATCGTCAATAACAACGGCAACACCCCGCCCGCAGGCCCACCAGCAAACTCACACAAATCCCGCACCAACATATCGAGCTTTCATTGTCATCCGTTGTGTGATTGCCCGCTATGTGTAACAACAAAATCTTCCTCTCTAGCGCCCAATTCTCAGCAAAGCAAGTTGAATATCAACATCTGTAACTCCGAAGGGTTTACGCCGCTGCACGTTGCGGCCCAGTTTGGCAGGAATGAAATCCTACGGCTCCTATTAGATGCAGGGGCTGATTGCAACCTGCAGACATACAAAGCCTTTTATAGCCCTTTGCATCTAGGCTGTCTCAACCAGCGTGTGCTTGTGATCAAGGAATTATTACTCAGTGGGTCCTGTAATCTTGATCTGCAAGACGGGAAAGGCAATACAGCCCTGCACTACGCCTGCAGGAAAAACGATCTGCGCATTTTGGACCTTATCCTGTCCAAGGGAGCTGATTCCAGCATCAAGAACAATAACGGGAAGACTGTCTTGCGCCTAGCGCAGGAGAAATCGCTGTTTACAGTGATGAAGATCATCAAGGAGAAGACCAGAGATATTCATTCATCATATGAAGAGCTTTTGTAAACGATACTTTTTTAACACTACGTGCAATTTAAAGAATTATGCTTTGAGCACCTGTTTCTTTGTATTAATTCTTGGATCTGTAACCAAAAGGAAAACTGCTTTGACATTTTGTTTACTTGTTTTTGTATTTTAATAAATTTATTTTGCAACATTGTTCTTTTTTTTTAATCGCCAGATTTCCGATGAGAGATACAGGAAAAAACTGAAAAACACCGAAGAATGTTGCGTTATCAATGAAAAATATGCGATAATGATTTCGTCGTGTCGTCGTTTACATCGAGCGCTACCACACGAAGCAATCACAACGAATTTTTCCTCTTCACACGCGTGTTGTTTCCTATTAATGCTGATAAACATTATAAGAATGAAGATTTTCAACTGTTTCTTGAACTTCCTGTTTGCTTTATGTGGATTTGCTGCAATTGCCGAAGGTAACATTTATTACAAACTCCTGTAAAAGATTAACATGTTTTTTGCAGGCTTTTACTGGGCATTCCGGAAGCCTGAGATGAAATATCCCAGGATTTCCAAGATTAAACAAGGTGAGCTTTCTCATATTTACTGAGGAGGATATCGATCACGTTGAGAATGAAGTGAAAGACAAGTGAAACATGTGATTGGAGCAAATAAATTTATTCAAAGTAAAAGTATGAAAGTACAAAAGTAGAAAAATTAATAACTATCATTGTAACCATAATCAAAATAATATTCCGGCCTTGGCTTTATTTTCCCCATGAAGGGTTTTATCAACTTTTTGTGAAAATGCATGCTTGCACGAAGATCATCATTTTGCTTTTCAAGATCTTCGTTTGTCACTGCTTGCTTGGAAGACTCTGCCGATTCAAGGACATTTGGTGGACTGTCAGGAGTTTCTTGGACTTGTGGTCCAGTCTGAGACAAATTGCTGGTATCTGTATCAATTGGCTGTGAACCTGGTGCCATTCCCAGCTTTGTATTGTTGAATAGTAACTCTGGATGCAACACAGTCGAATTGGGATTGATCGTTAAAGTTTGATTAAACAATTCCTGGTACATCTGTGGATTGATGGCCGCTACCAATGCATGCATTCGCAAGAAATTGTTGTAATCTTCTTTCGGAACGTCCTTGATTTCTTCCACGTCACCGTTTTCACGAAAATATTCATTTAGCTGTTGCGTATTCGGTTGATTCATGAAGGGCTTTAACAGGTTCTGTGGTAGGAACATTTTTGAACCGACGATATTATCTTTCTTGGGTGGGGTATCTTCAAACTGTGTACGCATTGACTTAACTTCCGGTTCTGGGGTAACTTCTGCTGCTTGATCTTGATCAGAGGTGGACTCTTCTCGATTCTTTTCAATCTTCGCAGCTTGGTCGGCAAATAACTCGTTGAGGAACCTCTTCAATTCCTGATCCTCCTCCTCGTCGACTTCGGCAATGCGTGAACTTATTTGCGCTTCGTTCAGTTGGCTTTTCAGTTCCTGTATTTCATGCACCTTGTGGGTAAAGTGTAATGAAGCAAAATCTTTCTTCATTTCCTCCAAGAACTCGGTGATGGATTTTGCACCAATAATATCCTTCAAACCTTGCAGTGATTTAAGTGTGTCATCGACAGTTACCTCTTTTGGTAAGTCCTGTTCTTCGTCAATATCTTCCGCATAGATATAATACTGGTCACGATTATTCAGGGCCTTCAATGGCTCGGCAGGGTTATCATCGCCGCCAAATCTTGCTTCAAAGATTGGAACTTTGCCAGGTTGTGGCAGCGCAGTCTTTTGGACAATTATTCGTTGTTTCTGGACATTCTGAGCTTCCGGATTGGCCACTCCAAAAGCGTTCATGATTTCACCCATTCCCACCATCGGAGATTGTGCAGGCGCCGCTCTACTCGAAGACTGATCGCTATCAATGTCCAAGAATCTCGGTGTAATGAACATAACTTTGTTTATGTCATTTTCGATGACAGGTGCTCGTGCATATGGCAGCAGGACTCTCGGCGCTCCGAAACGTGCCGTGTTGTAGGCTCTCCTGGCACTGTGAGCTGCCTCACTGATATGTTGAATCGTCTCCTGGCCTGATTTAATGCTTCCCCTTACAACGGCGCCAACTTTTTGAAACGTCTTAAGGAAGTCAAAGGGATCCACTTCGTTCTCGCCGGTGTTCATGCGCGACCCCAAAATGGGGGAGTTGCCATCTCCCCCGGAACCAAATGCTTTCCTCCGGAGAGCCGATTCGTCAAATGTTTTGGTTTCTGGTGTTTGAAAAGTTTTCTTAAACCATTTCTCACGTAAAGTTTTCAAGTCGTTTAATTTGGTGAAGAAATCCGGTGGTGTTACCGTTTTCACTACTTCCATTGGTTTTGGCGGACTGAAAGCCTCCCTTCGTCGTTCATCCTGACGCTCTCGTTCACGTTCTCTCGCTGCTCGCGTTTCAGCTTCAGCGGTCGCATCAGCCGCAGCGCGAGCTTTCATTTCTTCAATTTCTGCTGGTTTCATGACCATCTCTTCTTTCGTATCGATGATTCTGTACTGCGACGGAATGATTAAATCCTGCGGCGCCATCCGCAGACCAGACAAGAATGCGTTCTGTACAGAACCGACCATGTTACGCACGTGATACATCGGAGCGTGCGGATCTTCAAATGAGTTACGAGCGATTGTCCCAATATTTTCCAGGGTTTTAGGCATGTTCAGTTTGGCATTTGGATCCATTGCCAGTCGAATTAAAGGCAGGGAACGTCGGCGTCTTAATTTTGACTTGTCCTTTGTTTGGGTTTGCTGAGAGGTTTGCATCATTTCCAAAAAGTTATTGTAGAAGGTGTCGTCTTGAATGTGGTTCAAATATTTTAATTCTTTTTTAATGTCATTGCCGGGGATTGATCTTCGTGTGATCGGTCGATAGTGGAATCGTCGACTGGGCACGTTAATGATATGTCTGGCTATTGGTGCGTAGGGTTCTCGCGAGTCATTGGCACCACGGAGCCTGATTGGGCTGGCATCAGGCTCCCCATTCCTAAAAAATGATCAGCCATACGCATTTCCTGAGGTTGTTCTAGTTTTGGTTCTTGGGGAGCAACATTTGAATGCATTTGCATATTTTCCATTGGTATTTGCATCTGATCGTTGGGCCCAGTTTTCAACATGGGATTTCCCTCTTCTTCGGTGGCTTGTCGAAAACGACCATGCTCACCGCGCCAATCTTGTTCATGATGGTGGTGCGCATGCCCAGCTTGGTGATGGCCTTGGTTTGAAGCGGAATGGGATTGGCTGGAACCAGCTTGACCAGTAGTCTGAGATATTTGGAAATTTGCGTTTCCGGCTGCAGTTGGAACAGCATTTGTGAATGTGTTCTGTTGATTGTTGATGGTAACCTCAGTCGGTCGGCCAAACTTTCCCAACCCATGTCCTTCAAGTCCAGGAACACTGGATCCATGAACACCAGCACTGAACCCAGTATTATCATGATGGAAACCGAAGGCTTTATGGTGGAAGTGTGAAAAGTGTCTTGGATTCATTCTCTCGTCTGTCATTCGACTAGCAAACTCATTCTCCTCCGGAACCATGTTACCTTCAACTTCATCCATGGGTTTGAGTGCTTCAGCATCTTCAAATGGATCTTCTGATATGCTCTCAAACGGAGGCGGTTCAAAGTGGCCGGGTTCTGGTTGACTTGGTTCAGGCATTTCTTGGCGCACATTTGCTTCATGTCTGCCGAAGTCATTCAAACTCCATAGAAACAGATCTTCATCGCGCCTCATATGGGGCCCACGGAAGTGCGCGTCCTTCGGAACTTCGCGCTTCATAGCAGGTTTGGCAAACCTCTCATTTAGGCGGCTGATCATTTTCGGCAATCCACGCTCATCACCGTCACTGACACCATCCATGTCGCGATCGACATCATGTCTAATAGCTTCCGGGGTATCTTCTGGTCCAGCGCTGCGATCGACACCAAGGATAGCCGACTGGAACAGCAACTTATGTCCCGCTAGACGCGCCCTCGATGCCATCAAATCATTATGCAGTTTGGCGTCAATCAGAGCCTTTTCCCACGCCGCCCGGTGTTTCATAGCGAATGCCTGAGCTTCCGCAGCTGCCATGGCGGCAGCTCCTTTGATTTTAGCCCCAGTAGCGATTGCCCCAACCAAGGGGAAACTTGGCAAGGGTTGCAACGGTAAATGCAAGCCAATACCCAAAACTGGATCATGCTCACCATCAGCTGGTAACGCATTTTCATCACGTTCTTGCTCAGCGGGTACCTGTTGCTCGTCCATATGAAAATCAGGATGTTCCACGTGACGTCCTTCAAACTCTTCCTGGGACATTTCCGGAGGCATCTCGCCCCATTGTTCTGGAGGTGGTCTTGGTGGTGGTTGACAAGTTGCAATCGTCACAAGGAGGCAAGTAATTGCCAACTAAAAATGTAAACAAGAAATTGAACAAACCATCAAGAAGTGAGTATTACCAAAGCACTCACTCTTAGGGAAACCATTGTAATCCACTATTGAAGCAGGATGACCACCACAACTTGCAACGGTAACAGCAGAGACACGAATCAATAGATTGGGCGTTTAGCAATTAACGTTTTCAAATGTGTGCAATTGTGCTTAACCTGCGTTTCGCTTTGAACCTACCTGGAAATTGTTACAAACGCAAGCAAATACGCCGTGAACTGGATCAAGTGTTGCAAGTTGCAACCCGAGTGCACTTTTCTGCTTACAAAACGTTTCTACGGATTGGCCTAATGCAATCCATTCGTCAGCTAAAAACGTTGACAAATAAACTTACATCAACACACTCCAAGCGACTAGAGTTTAATCTTTATTTAAAAATTACAATTTGCAGCATTCTCTTATATCCCATATCGTAGGCATTAATACGTAGTAAACAGTAACGTGCATTTTATATTTGAAAAACAAACTTCACATAAACCGTCAAATAATCGTGTACACTTCCATGTTTTGTATATTGTATCATCCATTTTTGAAAAAAGAATGGGTCGTCGTCGAAATAAATACGATAACAAAAATCGCAACAACAATCCTAACGTTACGTAATATATTATTGCACATGTATCATCAAATTTAACATCTTCTAAATTAAGTAGGTATATGCACTCAACAATATTGCAAAGCAGCAAGCTGCGTTTCCTGTCCGTAGGTTCGTGATTGATTACAAATTAAAGTACAAACGAGTAAACATAAAGTAGTAACGAATGAAAAAATGCAACAACCGTAAATAAGTGTAAAGCTTTGTGCACACTCGCCGAGCAATAAATGATTGGTAAATTATTAATAAGTTTTGCCATTCCCAAACAGTCGCCGCAATATACTGAACTCCGCGTTATCAGTCATGGTATAATCAAGTCGAAATTGGCCATTGCCGGAAATGCGGCCGCGTTTCCAAAAATTTCTCATTTCTCCAGTGCGATTATCAAACTGAGTTAGTTTGCAAGCGTTACGAATCGATGGCTTTCTACTAATTTGTGTAATTGATCGTTCGTTATTTTTTTACGGCGACTGCTGTTTGTGTATGGTGTGTGTCTGCGTTCGAATTCCCTCGAACAATTTCCAGACAACGTGCTGAGTTTGAAGGTGTTGGGTGAATTGGTGAAACAATTTTGCTTATAATTTCGCTGTGTGATTTCGGGCGGAGATTTTGGATGCTCCCCGATCGCCGTTGATTGCATGGCTGACGACATCCTGTCGACAATCTCTTACATATCGGATTGTCCCGGACCTAAAACACAAACACCGCGACGAATTAGCGCACGCGTGCATGGTGGCTCCGCCGACGGGGAGGGATTCTGTCAGCTGTAACTCACGAGCAAACATCACACACCTTTCAAGTTGATTACTTTGGAAGATTATCAATGTTACGGTAAAAGTACTTGCATTTGATACGATATGACAACATGCGTGGTTAATTCAGTACACGCGACGTGGATTAGTACGAACGGTTTAGCAGCGCACTTCGAACAAAAGAGGTCAACACACACCAACAAAAAAATAATATATAAGAAGAAGAATAACGAAATACTAGAAACTAGAATGATCAACAGAAGAAGTGAACTGTAACAGAATATATGCATCTTTATCTTTGATTAGTACGAGTGAGCGAATGTGGATGCGACTGAGATGTGCGTTTAGTTTTGTCACATTGGCTAACGATTAATGTCGTGAGAATCAGATGATAACGATATTCTCTTAGAAGCAAACTACACCTTTCGTATTTTTTTTTATTTGAGAGATTTGTTTAGTACAAACAGTAGATATTTATTTGTTGGCTTTTATTTTAAACGGCATTTATTTGCTTTTATGTGGTGTTAGAATTCACGGTTTCAACGCTCGTTCATTTTGGAAGGGCGGATTCATAGAATGGGAGAGTTCGAAAGCAAACAAACAAACAAAAAACTGGCAACGGGCAAAAGCGCTGTTAATATCAAGTACTCGGTAGTACAAAAGTACAAAAGTATTTGTTGTCACATAGATATCAAATGCATGTTTTCGTTTCGATACTTTCGGCTCGCCCGAATTGCGAAACACCCAAAACCAATCGTGAACGCAAATTAAGGTGGAGTTTACTCCTGAGAGTTTCAGTTAACATATGAAATGATGCGATTTGTGTGTCGTCGTCTTTGTTCGTTTTGTTTTATTCCTGATTAAGTCTGTCGATTTGTTCCGCAGCGTACTGCTGCTGTCTGCACTTTTTAAGCCTACCAAAAGAAAATGTAACGAAAAAGTAAAAACAGATGCTACAGAAAAAATATAAATAAAAATGTAATAATTAAAACACCGAAAACCAATTCTAGAGAAAACGAAGTAAATTAAACCAAAAAAAATTATTAATAAAAATTTTTCAAGTACCTCGTAAGGTAAGCCGCGTAACGGCTTCTTGGGACAACAGTCTTATAAAATCGGTACGTGGAAATTTCGCGCGTAAATTTCCGCCTCCTCGTGCGCACGGACACGGGATCAAGAGGCCGATGCGACCTCTTGCGTTTCGAGCGAGGGATCGGGTACGGGCGTGCAGGAATTGGAGACGAATGTGGGTGTGGGCGTGGCGCTCGACAGGCGCCGACTTTCGCGCCGTTTGTCGACGACTACCGGGCAGCGGGCAGTGAAGTTCGGAATTTTCTGCGAGGATGCCTCCTGCAGCAGCTTGAAGGACTTGGACGCCGGTATGTCCTCTGGCTGGGCGCTCTCCCAGGTCTCGTAATACTGATTGTATTCGTTGTTCGTGTAGAACTCTTGCGGCGTTTGCGCCGCCGTCGCGCTACCATCGAGCAGCAGCGGCGAGAGGAAACTGTTGAACTCGTCCGTCGAGCTCAAGTCTTTGCACTCGCGGTCCTCCTGTAGAATCTTAAACGCGGCCGCTTGCAGCAGCTCCATCGGTACGTTCTTCAGCTCGACGTTCTTATTCCGCAGCAGATTTGAGACCAGATCGTTCACTTGCCTATCCGTGATTGGCGATGCTGGCGAATTAAAGCCACTTTCCTCGCCGGTGGCAAATTGCTGCACCGTTGGTGTCACAACGTTCTTCAAGGGCAGCGATAAGCTCTCTTTGCGAGAGATTGAGTCGCGCTTCTTTTGAAGCATTTCCTGTTCTTCCTCCTCATCGCATTCGTCTTGCAGGAGTTTGAAGAGACGCGAGTGCGTCGCAGCGCGTTGGTACTTGATGATCTTGCGTATTTCTTGAATGCTCTCGCTCTCAGTGTCGGAAATATGTCTGCTCATATCTGACGTAACGCCCGAATCGATTTCGTCCTCACTATTGTCCTCTACCGATTTGATACTTGACTTGGTTGATGTTTTCGGTGACTTCGACACAATCAAATCAGGCGTGAGATAGTCCTTGTCCTGAATATCCAAAGTAGGCATTTCAATACTCGCCTTGACCTTGATGGGCGTCGAATTTCGACTAGCATTTTGTAACGCTCTAATTCGCTCTTTAATCGTTGGCACGTAAAAGTCCTGGGTGTTGTTGTTCAGGTCACTCACTTCATTATCGACGACTTCGTTGATATCTGTTTTTACTGGGGAAGCTTCTTTGGACTTGCTTCTGCTTAAACTTCTCTTTCTCGAAGCAGCAGAGCACTTGCCAACTTCCTTTGATTTGTCCTCCGATTCTTTTATTTCCTCTGTTGTTGTTGTTGAGACACCAACTATTTGAGGTGTTGCTCCTTCAGCAGTATTTGTTTCTGGTACGTTTTCTTCACAAGCTTCTAACTTGGTAACAGACATCTCCTCGTTAACCAACGGCTCCACACTAACCTCTTTATTGAACTTGAGATTCTCCAAAGTAAGTTTTAAATGATTCTGAATGTTCTTGAAGCATTCGTCCAGGCCAAGATCAAACTTCGGCGCCTTAAGAGTCTCTCGAATTTCTTCCTTGGTAAAAACAATATTCGAAAAACTGCACTCATCTACCTGCAACTTTTCAATTTGGTCATCATTTATCTTAATATCTACCGTGGTGCTCTGTTCCTGCTTCGTGTCACTCACCACATCCACTGTGACCTCAAGGTTATCGACCTTCTGTGCAACTATTGTATGCTCCATGGTGTTCTTCACCTTTCCAGCTGACGTTCGGATGTCATCATCACTTTCTTCCTCACATACAGTTAAGATTTCTTCTTCATGCTTGTTGACAATATGATTCGTCACACTGTTATCTTCAAGCCAGGTAGTGATAGCGCTTGAGTCCCTAGTGCTCTCAACGCATGCTTTTGAAGAATGTTCATCTGCTTCGATCGTTGTTTTGGTATTTACGACTTCTTCCGAAGCCTTAGTCTCTTGGCCATTTTCATCTTCATCGACAGTGTACAACGAATCACGATATTTATTGACAAACACTTGTCTCTTGGGCAGGACATCTTCTTCCGTGTTGATCTGACTCCAAAAATCAACATCGTCTGCATCTGGTTGCGAGTTCTTCTCAGGTACTTCAATTTCCGGCAAATGAGTTAAAATGCTAATATCTGGTTTGATTTCACTGTCAATACTCTTCTCACTGTCTTTATCATCCTCCATGTGTATATCAACCTCACTCTCCGCGTGCGAAGAGTTGGACCTTGATCGTTGAATTTCGGAAGTGCTATTTATGGGTTCCAACTCGATTGGTACCATCTCATTCTCAATAACAGTGGCATCACTCTCATAGTTTAGTTTACCCTCCTCCAGATCGACCTCGGTATCATAGTGCAAGACAGTTTCTTCCACGTTTAAGTTCCCAACAATCACCTCCATCCTTCCATCAGTTTCTGTAAGCCTAAGCGGCAATTTTGCAACAACTTCCTTCTCATACATTTCCTCGTCATCGACCATATCATCTTCCTCGGCGATCATTGTGCTTTGACTCGTGGTGCTTGCCACACTAGACTCCCTCTCCAGTCGGGAAGAAAAGCTCCTTTCGCTTTCTTCGTAAATTACGCTCAGCACATGCGGCATTTGATCCTCATCAATGTAAACGGAAGCAACATCTTCCTGTTCATCATCATCATTTTCAGTTGCGTCCGAGTTGGTTTCCACATCTCCATCAACACCATTGGCATCAACCTCAGCTTCATTATTTTGAATATACTCTTCTTCCTCCTCCTCCTCCTCCTCTTCTTCTTCTTCTTCTTCTTCTTCAACTACAACGTCTTCTCCGTTGACATCACTATCAGTATCAACGTCTGCATCAGACATATGAATAGGAGTTTTGCTCGGCATTTTGACCTGCTGAGTCTGTTCAATTTGATTGATCAGTGGGACATTCGAGGTGCTCTTCCTGTAAATTTCCTCCACTTCCCCATCTTCCTCATCACTAGAGGACTCACTATCGGCATCCATGTCGTGGTCACGGTCATCAACAATGGTAGCCTCCGACATATCATCACAAAAATCGTCTATGGGTGTATTAGCGACGGGAGTGCTCTTTGAATCAGCATCATCTACATCATCGGTTGCACGGGAAGATACTTCTTTAATTTCTACAGATGCTTTATGTTGTGCGTTTGAGTTGCTGGTCCCTTGCTGCTCGATTTGGTTCATTTCATCCATGGAGCAATAGCCGTCGTATCCATCCGATGGATACGGATAAGGAAACGCATACCCCGGTGGTGGAGGTGGAGGGTAATAAGAATAGTAGTACGGATCCCAGTAGTACTGATAGTCGAAGTTTGCTGGTGTGTTTCGGTAGCTGCTGCTTTCCGACTTGCCTGTATCGCTTTCATACCCTTGATTCTGGTTGTAATAGTTCGGATAGTAGTTCCAGAAAGGAACCGGCGTATTCCTACAGCTACTACACATCGGCGGCTCGCCCTCCAGCTCTTGCGTTGGAGTTGGCGTAGCTGATGGATAGTGATAGCCCCAGTTATGATGCCCAGGCTCGCCGTTTCCCTGCCCTTCACTTTGCGCATAATTCGGATAGTAATACGAGTAATAGTCATACCAATAGGGATCATAGTAATTCGGCCCGTACATGGGATAGGGACTAGGAGCAGTGTGGTGGTTTGGCGTTGGAGGTGGTTGTGGAGCGGATTGAGTGGGCTGTATCGAAGGAGATGGTTCGTTAATTTCGGCCAAGTTTTTATCGGAAATTTCGCCGGCCGCTACAACAAATTAACAAACTGAGGTAATAAACTGAATCGTAATTTCTCGTTTCTTCATGGGACAAAAAAGAAATTTAGTTCGTAATAAAAACTACATAGAATTCTCAAAAAAATAGGCGTGTTTCCTTTTAATAGAGATGATTCTCTCTCTCTTGTCGTTTAAATGTCATTGTACTGTACGATTTGTACGGCATTATTGTGAAATTGAATTAAGAGCAATGAATACGTTATCACCGAGACTGAATAATGAGCTCTGAGGGGATTAAAAATAATAAATATGATGACTTGAGACAATCAATTGAGGCTTGATCGGCTTATGACTTATGATTATTAGGGCTTTTTTTGGCGGGGGACATCCCGGAAGGGTAACTTACCGGGCGAATTCGTCATCGCCTGCAGCATATGGAAGGCCTTCGAGGGGATCGCACTACCCATGTACTTTCGCGGTTCTTCCACAGTTTGCTGACTGGGGTGGACATAGGGTTGTTGAGGTTCACCTAGAAGCATTGCATTCACATGATGAAGATACTAATCAACAGAAAAATCAGCAATATTTAGAGAAAGCTCAAATCAAGATTTTTATTAATTCTCTTACTTCCGAACTAGAACTAGAGACTAAAGGTTTACCTTCCAGTTGAATGGGTATCGTACGAACGTTGCTGCCCCTTGGTTGATTGGGACTTTGCGGCACTGCAATGCAATTCGGTATGATTAGCGTTAAAGCTACAAATTCTACTAGCTCCATGTCTCTACGTTATTGGTTACAATTCGTTGCTTTGCTTTTCTCACTGCCAAAGCGTTAGATCATAGTTAGGCGCAAGCACTTCATCCCACATCGCCCTACCAGTCGGTGTGCCGTGTATTGGGTGGTCCGGTGTGTCTGTCAAGTGTTGTAGCATTCTGAAAGCTTTGGACGGAATCGCCGCACCTCGGTAGCGTGGATCGGGTTCGTTATGCAGGTATGTCTCTTGGTCAACGCCTACAGGGTCAAAATGGTTAATTACAACTGACTTTGAGGGAGTTACTCTTGCAAACAGAGATGATTGTTATATCAAGCACGCGCTGATTAGTTCTGTTGATGGCGGGTAGTCTGGTCTGTGGTTCTGTTTGTGTGTGCTGTGATGAAAAAGAGGTTTTCATACCACTTTGATCAATGTAGCGAAAAACCCTCGACGGAATGTGCCCTCCGCGATACCTTGGGTTTTCTTCGTCGCTTTTGTTAATGTATTCTAGAAAATAAATGCAAAACACAACACGACAACAAAATGAAAGCCACAGCAATCGGTTTATAGGGATTCGCGATGCTAGGAGGCTGGCAGTTACCTTGTTTGACGCGATTCATGAACTCCCGATCGCTATCGTTGAGATTCATCTTGCGCATTTGCTCCGCGGGGAACTGCTGCGCCGTGCGCGGCCCGTATTCGACCTGCTGCTGGTCGACCTCCTCGTTGGGATTTTCCGTCATTTTCTGTATGATCTTGAACGAGTTCGATTGTGTGGGGGTCCAGCTCTGCTGCCTATTCAGATTCCTATAGGAACGGAACCAGTTTGGCTAAAGTTTAATCTTCTTAAGGCTGGGTGGTTTTGCTTACCTGTCAGGGGTGGCTGGCGTATTCGGACCCGAATTCTGTCCTTCGATCTGGATCGGGATGATTCTAGTGCCTTTCATTTCCTGTTGCACGTATTGCTGCTGTTGCTGGCGTTGCATCTGCATTTGCATCTGTTGCTGGTGCTGCTGTTGCAACTGCTGCATCTGCTGCTGGGTCTGTGGTGGTACCCAACGCTGCTGGCCTCCTGGAGCACCCGGATGCTGATATACCTCGGGCTGCGTCACGTAAACTACTTCAACGCCAGGACGCGCAGCTGGCGGCGACATTTGCACGGGCGTCACTCGTGGCGGTTGGACAGCCATCCGGGTGGCTTGGATATTTTCTTCCTTGGGTGGCGATTGCTGATGGCGCTGTGCCCATTCGGGTAGCTCGGGCTCCCTGCGCTGTTGATTCTGCCATGGTTTCGGCGCGGCGTTGAGCTTGGGTATGGGCGATTGCGGTGTCTGAGGCGATTGCGGTTGGCGTTGGGGGGGAATCGGTGGAGATTGCGAATTCGGGGACGGCTGCTGCTGTTGCATCTGTTGCTGTTGATTAATTGGCGGTATATAGAGGGAACCAATGCTGACGTTGCTAGTTTTGGTCGGCGGCGAAGGCGGCCCGTTGTTTTCCATGGGCTGCTGAACCATCTGAGCCACTGGATGCGAATTCGGCTGCTGATAGAACTGCGGTTGCGGGGAGTACGGCTGCGGTTGGTTCGTGTACGACGGCTGCCGGTTGTACTGGGGAGATGGTTGTGGAGAATAGTATGGCTGAGGAGACTGCAGCGGAGGCTGGGATTGGGGTTGAGGAGAGTACTGCGGCTGTGGGCTGTACTGCGGCTGCGGACTTCTGGGCGGCGGCTGATGGTTCACAGGCGGCGAATACTGAGCATTCGGCTGCAGATTGTTCTTCATCTCCATGTCAGCGAGCTCGTCCAGGAAGGTGCGGCGCTCCACCTTGGGCGTTTTGCGCAGCATTGCCATCGGGTTTTCGGGGATGATCCTAGTCATATCCGGACGTTCAAAGATGCCATCATTGTTGGCTATGGGCTTCGTGGGCAAGGGTTGCATTGGTGGTGGTGGAGGCGCATTCATCGGAGGAGGCGGTGGTGGTGGAGGCGCGCCGGATGGGAAGACCTGAACGGGCATCTGGGGCTGCATGGCGGCGAGCGCAGAGGGCGGTAACGGGCGGTTCGGTTGAGTTCCTTGCGGATATTGAGGTTGTTGCGGCAATTCGCCGACGCCGGGCGCGTTCGCGTTGCGCTCGATGCGGCGCGCCATGCGCGGGGATTTGATTTCGGACAGATCAATGCCGCCCGGCGTGTAGGTGAAGGGTTTCTTGTCCTTGGTCATCATTGCATTTTGCACGCACGCAGGTGGTTCGTTTCTTCGTTCACCGATCTGAAGCAAATAATCACACTTGAGGAACGATTTACAATTCCAGCTAGGAAATATCTACTGAGCGCAATTACAATAATTTACCGTGCGTAGATAATAATTGAGTAGAATAGTTCAAGATGCAAGTATAATAACAATTGTTACTTACTTCACTTTTCAGTCTGGCAGCCGGAATATTTCCGGGCACAATTGGCGGCGGTGGTGGTGGTCCTTGAGCTCTGCAACAAATCAACGAACTATTTTAATTATCAAACATCGAGGTACTACAATAATCGCACGCTCGGCAAAAATCAAAGAAATTCGCAGAATTTCTATTTCCTTCCATTTCCAACACCATGAGCAAATCGTAAAAACATAGAAATTCTTAAATTATATTTCACGCGCGAACGATCACAACTGGAGCTAGAGATAGTCCAACTCGAACGGAGAATTGGACAGGCAATTAGTTTACGCATAATTAAAGCAACCGAGTTTCAACGCGCAGCATGCTCATCATTATTACAATGCGCGGCTTTTTTCTTCTATTCAATTTCTTTTTGCTTCTCGCCTTTTTTGTTTCCATAGCCTTATGAGCCGTTTCGTTTCATTTATTGTTCTTTCGGCTCCCGCTCGGACGGAAGTGGGAGATCGGTATGAAAAGTGCAAGTGTAAAGATTCGTCGCCATGCTCGCTAGAGATGCGAGTATGAGTTAGATTGCGCTGTAATTCCGCCGAAAGTATAAATAAGTTTGCGCGTCGTGTGAAGAGCGCAGTGTGCTCAGCTTGCAGCCGAAGTGCGCATCTATACAGCAAGGGAGCCAACAATACGTGAGTTTCATTTCGATTGTTTGAGCTGTTTGAATAAGCAACTCATGTTTGAAACCCAAACATGTTTTTTGTTTTCCAGAGCAAAGCAATGGCGAGTTTGACGCTGCTCACGTTACTGGAACTGTTGCTGCTGGTAGCCTATATCGATTCCTATCGAATCAACTACGCTATCGGCGGCAACAACGACTTCGGAGCGGATGTAGGAGCTCATAGCGCTTTGGCCGCCGACAGTGGTCTGAACGACCCGGTGAAGTTCGAGCATTTGTACTCCAAGTTCGAGGACAGATTCGACGTGAAGCGCGCGCCGGAGGAGGCCTACGCCGAGCAGGAGTACGATGACCATGCCGGGCAGCATGGGCAAGATGAGGACTACGCGGACACGAGGGCGGCTCCGCGGTTGCAGGCCGCCCATGCGTCGCCGCGCTCGCACGACGACCACGAGCACTCCGAGTCGCAGCACCACGGGCACAAGGAGGACGAGGAGCACGCCGAGGTCCACTACCACAAGCATACGCATATGCATAAGCATACGCATAAACAGGAGCACGTGCACAAGCACCAGGGCGATCATAAGCATATGCACGACTCCAAGCATGGGCATGATCATAAGCATCTCGGCGAGCATAAACACGAGCACAAGGGCTCCCACAAGCATGGCCACGAGCACAAGGAGGCCCACAAGCACGACCACAAGAGCGATCACAAGCACGGGCATAAACACCACGGCGAGCACAAGCACGAGCACAAGGAGGACCACAAGGAGGAGCACAAGCACGACCACCACGGCAAGCATCACCATGGGCACAAGCATGACCACAACGCACATCACGCGCACGACCACAGCGCCAAGCATCACCACGACGCGCACCACGACCACAAGGAGGACCATCACCATTCAGCCAAACACGATCACAAGTCCAGCCACAAACACGGTCATCATCATTCCGCCAAGCACGACCACAAGGAGGACCACAAGCATGGACATCACCATGGACATCATCACAATCACGGGCACAAACATTCCAATCACTAGAAAGCACTAAGATACTCTAAGAATATAAATATTGTTGATTTTTAACTTTTTTTAAAATGGTTTTTGTGTTTTTAAAGAAATAAAGTTGTTTTACATAAAAATGATAAAAACTTATGTACATTGAACTCGGCATTACTTTCAAAGGCAATTATTTCCAACCGGATCATTTAATTGGGATTTAAACTTATAATAAAATCAATTAAACTTGCATAATTAAGTTTCGTACAAGTTCAAGTTCGTTTCAATAAAAAATAATAATGTAATTGCACACAATTTCTTTTAAATTCCTTTAATTAACTTTGTTATCGTAAACAAAATATTTCAAGCATTTCTACTTTTTGCTATGTTTGAAGATCATATTTCCTATGAAATCGATAATTGTTAACTTTCCAAGCTAATCCCAAATTTCCGCCCAAATTATATCGATCAATCGAACAAAACGCAGCAGAAGCAATTCACAATTAACGCACGGAACGCATTTCTCCAAAGGAAAAGCAAAAATTATAAATAAATAAATAAACTGGAAGCACTTTGAAACAATTCCAATTTGGGAAGTGGTTGCAATTCGCTCTGCTTTGCTAATCGCGCCCGAACTTCCTATTGTATTTTCTTTCCACATTTCGCACAAAATCACTATAATTTCACGGCGCTCGCGGGAAAGCAGAAAGAAATGGCTTGCTCGCCATTAATAAAGCTTATTAATAAACTTTTACGCCTTTTTGCATATCCAATGAGATGGGTGCACTGCGGTGCAGTCGCGATGCAAGTGGCTGCGCAAATAGGCGCTAGGAATTAATTGACGAACGCAGGCGCATTTTTAATTGCATTATTAGCAAGATAATCTTGGCTGATAGCAGCCGCTATGTACGAACAAAGCGCTCCGCCAGGCCCGCCAGGTTAATGAGAATATGTATTTGCGTGCAATTATTATTTATAAAATGCGTTTTTATTTTATTTCTAATTAATCTTTCACTGCTATCTAGACAATAGGAGCATACCGGAATGTTGCAGTTTATGTGTACTGCGCGTTTTGGAGGATTAAGTCATATCTTTGTACGATTTATTTCTTAGAAAGGTTTTTAAAATGTTGATTTTTTTTTTAATTCTGAAACTTTTAGAATGTCAACAGAAAAAGGGACAATTATGGATAGTACTATATTTTTATTAGAAGCATATAATCTTAAATTCCATAATTATTATCAATTCGAAGTTAATTCATAATTGTACTTTGTCCGGAACTTAATTTACCGATTGAATGATCGAAACAAGTTCGACAATCGAGATTTCCGCTAATTTTAGGCGAAATTGCTGCTGGTTTTGCAATTGGTAATTGGTAATTGGTAATGATGGGATATGCTAATGCTCGATTTGAAGTGTGAACTCGGTACGCTCGCCGCGATGATGGTTCGCGGTGTGTATGCGGAACGCAACGGATAAACTGAAGCAGAAAATTGTGGCGAAAGTAGGGTTCTTTCAATATAAATACGCGAAGATGCATTCAGACAGCAAGCATTCAGAGCTCAGCTTTGTTGGTAGTAACATTTAGTTTTCCAACATGGGACTCTTGGTGAGTATCCGGCTTGCTTGCGGCTGAACCAGCCAGCAGGAAGCGCTAATCGGGCTTTTCTCTACTTCTCGACAGGCATCTGCGAGTTTGTTGGCGCTGCTGTTGGCGGTGGAGGGCTTCAAAATATCTGTGCCCGACCAAGCCACCGTGCAATCGAAGATCTACAAGAAGCAGGCGGCTTTACCGCGCTCCGACGCGGCCCCAGCACCGGCCGCCGCCGCTGCCGCCGCCGAAGACAGCGCCGCACATAGCGCCTATTCGCCCCTCGTCTACGACTACTCCACGCCGCAGCTGCACCGCTTTACGGCGCAGGACGGCATCGGCGCCCCGACCACCCTCAGCGACTACACCCAGTACGAACGGCTCGCCGAGTACGAGGCCGAACACGCGCCCAGCTATAAGACCGCCGATTACCAGGCCGACGACGAGTTCGACGACGAGGAGCAGTTCCTGCGCAATGAGGGCGGCTACACGCACTACAAGACCTCGTCGAACGTCGCCTTCGAGGGCCCGCACCAGATCGAGGAGATCGAGACGAAGAGCTTCCACAAGGAGGTGCCCAAGTACGACATCAGCGCCTTCCGCGAACACGACATGCCCAAGCACCACGGCAAGCACAAGGAGGTGCACTACCATCAGCACAAGCACATGCACAAGCACGAGCACAAGCAGGAGCATGTGCACCAGCACAAGCAGGAGCACAAGCACGCGCACGAGGAGCAGCACAAGCATGGGCATGAGCACAAACAGGAGCACAAGCACGACCATCACGAGGACCACAAGCACGGGCATGAGCACAAGCAGGAGCACAAGCATGGTCATCACGAGGGCCACAAGCACGGCCACGAGCACAAGGAGGAGCACAAGCACGGCCACCACGAAGCCCACAAGCACGGCCACCAGCACAAGCATCATCAGGAGCATAAGCACGACCACCACCACGGGCACAAGCAGCACCACGACCACAAACACCACGAGGACCACGGACACAAGGAGGACCACCACCACGGACACAAGCACGACCACCATGAGGGCCACAAGCACCATCAGGACCATCATCACAAGCACGACCATCATCATGGCCACAAGCATGGCCACAAGCACGGCCACAAAGAGGACCACAAGCATGGTCACAAGCATTCCCACCATCACTCCAAGCACTAAACCGACGCGCCGCAGCAACCAAAAAGACGTAGGAATGATACTCATCGCGATAGTCACATCACTAATCATCACTTGCGATGGAAACTATTCCTCACTATGTCCGTCTCACTCGTGGCTGGTGTCAAGTGCATTTTATTTGTAAATTGTTATCATATTGTTGTTGTTACATGCAAAAAAATGAAAATCCCCACAAAAAAAAATTGATGATGTTTGTAATGGTTCCGCAAAACTTTACATATTGTTTTAAAATAAATTGTTGTTTGACATAACTTTGGTATTTATCTATCACCCTCATGTTGAAACTCATCAAGGCAAAAGTCTTAAAAACGTCGGCAGCGTTTCTAGAACGAGGAAACGCGCAAATCTGGGTTAGTGTGCGAAAAAGTTCGCAACTCGCGAAAAAATCGCAGTTCTGCCAAGGATTTTCGCGGTCGGCGGAAAACGCGCGATATCGATGAAAGAGTTGAAGGTCGCGCCGGCGAAAACCTTCACGCTATATAAATACCGCAGATATACCAACTATTTTTAATATCAAACGACATGATCCGGACATTATTCATCTCGTATTTTAATAAGCCACTTTCAAATCGATCGGAAAGCATCAATTTTCGTGCGAAAACTTGGCACTTTCATCAGATACTCAATCATACACAATGCAAATAAAAACTCACTCAACATTGTGCTTTTTATCGAAAGGAGAGAAAACTAATCGAAAAACTCATCGCACTAAGCAAGCACAGTTTAAATCGTAAACGATGTACATATTACTACTTTTTAGATGCTCATTATGTTTGAAAAACTTTCCCTGGTATAAGTTTTATTCAAATCGAAGTGCAAAAACTGCAGCGCATCAAAAACGATTGTCACTTAAAAGTTGCAATGCACTGTCGTCACAAATGATGCCCACATTCATTTTGATTTGCATTATTCATTCACACCGATACACAAACACATATCACAGCGCGGCGGCAATATTTAAATTATGCGTTGCACTTACCAAAAATACTTATAAGGAGTAAGGATTGAAAGCAAATGTTAGTTCAGTTGCGGTTGCAGCATATCCTAATAGCTTGTGCTATGGCATGAAAAAATGTTTGATTCGTTTATTTAGGAAAAATTATGCTCAAAGAATTGACCTTCTTGTCAAAAATGTGATTTAAATGAATATTTGAATTACGATCGAGCATGCATGAATCATGTGGCCATGGGGCCATGTAGTTTTCTTCGTTTTTTCTTTCTTCGTTGTTTTGTGCTTCTTTGCCGTAATAGGTATAGATCCTTGGATCCGGCGCGGTGATACACTAGTTAAGGAACTCCTACTGGCATGGAGGATGGCTCACGAGTGCCGAGGTGGCCGAAGACGTGGTGAATGAAGAGCAAAGCGAGCAAAGCACGTAAAAGTGGAAGTAGAGAAATGGCAACGGCAAGAAAGCTGTTTTAATATCCAACCGTCGACATCTCTATTCGACGAGCGCGAAGCTTTTGCATTTTATTGTAGATTTTTGCATGCGGCAGGGCTGCTGGTTGGTGTTAATATGGTGGTAAGTGCAACTGTAACGCTTTTGATTCGTGCAATTGTGGAGTTGAAAATTTCAAAACTTCTAAATGGGTCTTGATGATTCTCATTGATAATTCGCTTGGTTTCATGGATGCTTAGGTAGTAGCTGATTCTTGTTTCATGTTAGTTTGCCACATACCTTGTGCACTGTGCACCCAGTTGAGACTACAGGTAATCCGCGGGTCGGCGGGTAGCTTGGGATAATTGCACGCCGCACTCAACTCTCAACTCCGAACGCGCTGGTAATCGACGCGCAACTGTGCAGCCAGCCAGCAGGCGGGCGCAAATCTCGAATGTTTATCGGACCTTGATGATTGAGATCACCGGCGCTGCACGCGGGCATGGGAGGACTCCGCGGCGCCCCGGCAGTGTCCGGCAATGAGGCCGAACGCGCCTTTTTTGGTCCTGCCGTATTTGGTCGCGCGAATGTCACACACACGCGCGAATATGAGCCGCCGCGCGCGCCGTGAGCGATTGTCGATAAATCACCGACGCGCCGCCCCGCCAACCGGCAAGGATTCGCCTGCCATTCAGCCAGTGCGTGCGTGCGTTCATCCTGCACGCGCAAGGCGCTTTTATTTTAACGCGGTGTGAACTTGAAACGCCTGCCAACGAACACCCGCCCGTTCGACACCTCTAATCAAACGTAAAGCAAAATCAAATCACTACAAAGTTGAAGCTTTATGTACATTGTGCAGACTGCGCAGAGGAATCGACCATTAATTAGCCTGGATTTATCGGCCCGTGCGGCGCTGCGATAAATTCGCCGCCGATGTGCGAAAAACAGCGCGGTGCGCAAAAAAGCGCCGCGCTATAAATACGCATCGCGATGCGCGAAGAATAATGAAAAGCGGAATCGTGCGACGAGGAAGTGTATTTTTCAGCGTCACTATTATAAACAGTTTGCGAATGCGCGGAGATATCGAAGGCAACCACGCGCATTTTTATTTTAGCGTAGCCGTGAATTTTATTACAGCAGGTTCTTTAACCCGCCGCTGCCGCCGCAGCACCGCAAAAGATGTGCCGGCGGTTGTGATGTGTGCGAATCGGTCGCTGCCACGCGCGCCCGACTCTTTGCCAACTTCACGCCAAAGCCATCAATTATCGTGACTTTTATTTTCGCCGTTGCCAGTGTGTAACACGAGAGCCCGCGCGATTTCAGCAGATGAATCTATCTATTAGCCGCACGGCACTTCTTGCTCTTATATAAAAGTGCTTCTTTAGCGCGTTAAATGCCGCGCCATCGCAGCACGTTTAGCCCACACACCGAAAAAAGATCAGCGAATCGTAAAAACGCCAACGAACTCATATTCCATTCGCTGCGTCAAAAGTTTAATTATTCATGAATAATTTCATTTTTTCCTGTCCGTGCGTTTATCATTCGCCCACTTTGAAAATATCTAATATTCACCAAGTATCTGTTTGAACGAATTGTATGCTCCGATTAGATTTTAGAAGTGTGAGACGTACTCAAAAGTGTTAGCAACCAAACTCATATTGGCCTTGCTGCCTTGTATACTATGTGTATATATGATTTTAGATTCTTGTTAAACTTTAAAACATTCCAAACTAAGCAAACGACATAGATGCAGTGTGTAATTACGCTGACTGTATATTTGAATGCCGACCACGCAATTGCGCCAAAACGCTAGGAATAGATTTTGTTTATAACGCAGGAATATTTTCATAAATTCCCCACTCCCGCACAATAGCGCGGCGCAGCGTGACGCGACATGATTTTACTTGTGGCATATCAAAGGTGCACTGATACAGAAACAGATAATTTAATAATCAGTTTCAAGTGCTTATATTTATTTAGGTAGTAAGTTTATACACAGTTCAATAATTAATGATAGATAGTCTTATCTTAACGTCGAATTTAGTTCCAGTTCCAAGTTAGACAAAGGCACTTATTAAGGACTATTACTTCTCCAACATCTCCATCTTCTCGTCGAAGTCTTTCAACGTTTTATGAACTTCATCGTCCTTCTTGTCCACGTCCTCGGTGGAAATGACGGAGCTCCTCTGGCTGCTGATACCATTCCCACAGCTTGTTCCTTCCTCCTGAACTAGTCCCGCCCTCAAAGTCTCCTGGTCGATTTCCTGCGATATCCTCTGTATCTGATGCTCGATCTTCTGATATTCCTCGCTGAGTTGGTCCGCGGAGAGGCTGTCCAGCGACGCGACCGCCGGCGGCGTCCGCAGCACCTCCAAGCCCTCGTCCTCCTCGTTGTTGTCCACCTTGGCCTCATTGTCTTCCATGCTGGGCATCGGCGTGAGGGCGTACTTGCCGATGCTGCATTTCCGCCCAGCTCCGGAGGGATCCTCGGCGAAGGTCACGTGCACATCCGATTCCCACTGATCCTTGGCGCCTTCCTTGTCTTTCTCTTTGTCGTCGTTTTGATCTTGCCTGGAAGTGGGCTCGGTATGCGATAATGCCAGCTCAGGATCAAAGGGTGTGGCCATCTCTAACCGTACTGCTCTAATTGGAGTCGAGCCATCTTGAGATGTAGTCGAGCCATCTTGAGATGTAGTCGATATCTTCCGCCTGTAAGCGCTCACAGGGCCAAATATCATCGCTCTGGGAGTTACCGCCGATCGTGATGGTCCAGGCCCAGCCTTCTGCAGCGGTGGCTGCTGCTGTTGCTGCGCCTTCTCGATGCACTCAAACACGTTCATGCGCTCGCTGATTTTCCGCGAGAGGCTTCGCCGCGCACGCGGTCTGTCCCTCTGGGCAGCATCCTCGGCGCGGTTGGCGGTAAACGCTTGAATGCGATCCTTGACGGCGACGTTCTTCTCAGCCAGTTTGCGCAGCTCGCGCTTAGCGGCAGATTCCGCCGGCGCCACATCGGATTTCTTGTCGGAGATTGCTTCCAGGTAATCGGGAAAGTCTCTGAAGTTGCCCAGGTATCCGGGCTTTTCCGGCGAAGACATCGTGCGTAGCGATTGGTGCGGGTGTTCCTGGGCGGCGGGCAATTAGCAGACTGAACCAACTGGCTAATTCAACCAAATTATTGCTCGATTATCGCGTCGTTATCACGAGTTATAATCATTGAGTGCGATAACAATTTGTTGAACGAGCCGATATATTGCTGGATTATTATTGCCAATTTATCGGGCAAGGCGTTAACTTCAAAAACTTCCAAACATATTTATTAATTTCTTAAACATGCTGTTGCTAGGTATCACGAATAATGCAACTTGCAGCATTAAAATGGCAAACTTTCATACAATTTATTTGTCTAAAAAATACGGATATAGAAAGTATTCATACAGGAATAAATTTAAGTAAACTACGGCTTTATATCACAATTGAACAACAATTCTAAGGCATGCATGAGCCATAATAATACAAAGTGGCAAATAGCGGTTAGGAATGAAGCAGATTGGTACTCCAACGAAAAAACTGTCGGCGTTATTCATTCTCCTTCGGATTGATACGCCCGTTCACGTGTGACAGGTTTCCAGAAGCACTGAAATCATATCGAAATAATCATTACAAGTGAACAAAGCAGTATGTAACTGATGAAGCATAAATTATATCGTTATTGCCGTTGCCCTTGTAAATCATCTCAAGTCTCAACCACGCAAATCAACCGCTCATAAATATTGAACAGGAACACTAAATACCACTTTTATGAGTTATGAAACTTATGCCGGAGTAATAGGCTTCCCCTCCGCGCGTGACTTAAATGCCTTGAGCGCGAAGGGCTAAAGCACGAGTGCGATTGTTTTGACGCATGACTCATAACACCATAAGTCGTGCGTTCAAATGGTTCTACGGAAAAGATGACGAAAGCATTGAGAGGTTTTGTAAGCGAATAAACTCATCGATTGATGAGTGACTCACGGCGGTGTTTACGCGGCGCAAACATGTAGTCATTTCAAAACAATAACGAAACTGCTTTCTGTTTGTCCCCCGATTGCGATGCGGTGCTCGTAATCATGACAAATTAGACGAAAGAAAATAAAACACGCGCAAACCAGATTCGAGGGCTATGAAGTGTAACTTACGTGATGCTTTTTATCTGCGCGGTGACTCCTTTGTCTTGCACGACGTTCCCATGCTGGGCGACCATCAGATTGGCGCGATTATTATAAGCCCCGACATAATTCCGCAGCGTGGCGTAGACCAGCTTCTTCACGTTGGGATCGTTGCGATTTACTGCCGCATCTGACTTCGCCGACGGTACCCTCGTCACCGTCTGCGCATCGGGATTAGACAGCATCGGCGGAGTGGTCGGCATAGCGCGATGCCCACTCCAGTGGCGCGGCAGGGAGTTGCTGTTGCTCCGAAGTGTCTGCAAGGGTGGCGGCGGTGCGGCGGTCTTCGCCAATGGCGGTGGCGGCGGTTTCTTCGCTGGCTGCTGATGTTGCTGCTCACCCAGCACCACGACTTGGGTCGCCTGGTGCCTCGCCGGCGTATTTATGGGCTCGCTCGTCCTTCGCGTGTACGCGCACGGCGGGACTTCCTGGTTGTGACACTGATACTCCTTGGGCGGATGTTTCGCTTTCAACTCGTCCAGTAAGCACGTTTTGAGATCGTGCTGCGGCGGAGGGACGCGCGGCGCGCTGTTTACGCATGGCGCACGCGTGCCGCACATCGCGGGCGCGCGAAGCTTCGCCGGAGGCACGTTCAGCGGCATGGCCGGCGGTGGCGGTGGCGGCGCGGCCATGCGCCGCTTATCGCCGCATTCACCGCCGTCGTTCTGCTGTTGGACGCGGTATTGATTCGGCTGATGCGATTGGACTTGAATCATGATTTCGGCCTTGTGCGTGCGCGCGTCATCTTTATTTGCGATCGCCGCCGCGCCGTCAACCGCATGTACATGCGCTGACATTGGTTCCGCTTCCGGTGCCGGTGCCGGTGCCGGTGCGGCTGGCGTATCCAGAATGTTACCCGGCCGCACCGTCTTGAACTTCAGCGTGCTGTAGCCGTCCAGGTACTTCTGGAAGGAACGGTAGGTGGGCACATCCGACTTGGCGCTGATCGTCGACGACGTCCCGCTGTCCTGCGAGCTCACCGACTCCTGGTCCATGTCGTACGAGTGCTTCATCGCGGTGATGTCGGGCACCTCGAAGTGGTTGATGTACCGGCTGATCTTCCTTTGTTCGTGGTGTTCGTGGGACGCGCGCTCCTCACTTACCTTCGGGACGATATCACGCATGGTGTGCACCAGGTCCTTCACTTGTAGGCACTCCAGACGTATTGATCACTTATAAGCCACTCGGGAGGAAATTGCCCGCGATGATCGCTCGGCTGGAATGCGCGGCGCGGTCTTGCAGCTTCGCGGATCGCGCGTTCGGTTTCATTCAAGGCTCACCTAACGTTTAAAGATAGCCGGGCTTCGCGCCGCCGCTTTAAACGCTCGCGCTCGCTCTCCGACAACTCCGACTCGTTTTCGCCACTCGGCGTGACTTATGCGCAAGTCAAGTAGAGAGAACGAGAAGCGAACTGGAATACATGTGTACTGCGGCGCTATGCGCGGCTGCAGCCTGCAGCCTGCAAACCGCATTAAGTTACATTAGCTATAATGTTAATTATCAGTAATATCAATAATCGCGTGAGTCATCTATTGTTTTCGCGCCCAATCGCATCTCATCACGCGCGCTTTATCAGAGACTGCGCGTTACTTTATTCTTATCGCGCGCAAAGTGTCATTACTCACAATGTCAATTCGCGCCGCTAATCGGCCAGCAAAACTAAATACAGATGCGCCATAAAACACTGCTAATCACGAAAGTGCCAGGTGCTAATGAGTACAAAGTAAAGCGTAAACTGCTGACAAACAACGCATCGGCAACACACCAACACACATGATAAATTGCAAGTTGCAAGAAAGCGGAAGGAAATTCCGATAAACGCAACCGATGATGACGCAACGCTCGGGGAATTTGAAGCGCGCGAAGCCTTTGCTCATTGAAACCGAAACCGAAACCGATGCCGAACGCTGAACGCAGAACGACAGCCAATCCGCGTCCAAAGCGCCTGAAGCTCAGAAGACGCGGGAAAGAAGAATGAAACTAAAGTCGCAGCACTCCGTCCACTTCGTTCTTCGTTCTTCGTCCTGCTGCGTCTTCTCTTCAACTCTTCAACTCTTTATCTGTTTAGCATTACGTATTCAGTCAGAAGACTCAGAAGTCATCTGGGGATTGAATTGGGATCTAGACTGTCTTTGTGCGCTTGGAGTGACCATCAGGTCGAGCGGCTGGACTTTGGAATTTGGGTTGGGTAAAGGATCTCCTATTAAAAATCAAATTCCTTCACCGACGTCCAACCGAAAAGTGCTCGAAAGACTTGACGAGGTGCTGGTACTACGCGTGCGACACACCCACCAGCATCTGTGCGTTGTCAGTATTCTCACACAAAGGAGACATTAAATAAAAAGCGTCTTAACCCAGTTTTCCGTCCACACTCGGACTGCATCGACTGCACATTGCATTCACAGCTTAGCTTTGAATTCAAATGCGTAATATCGCTTTGTTCTGCGCTCGCTTGAGACTTTAAGCAGCATATAATTAGACAATTTGAAATTTAAATGATCAATATCACCGAGACAAAATGCGGGCTTATCACAGCTACATAAATAAGCATGAACGGTCGATAAATTATTTTAGAGCACAAAGTGATTCAAAGTCGTCTAATAATACGGTGCAGATATGTTGAATGTTGAATATGAGTTTTATTATTTCATAGCAATTTGCGCGCTGAAAGTTTTGTTACATTTTACGAGGTGGGATGGCTATTCTTATCACCGGCGAACTCTTCCGGTACCATCTCGTTGCTCGGCTTTTCGAGCCGTCTAAATTGTAGACACACTGTCCTCAAAATATACCAATGTTTTTGCACTACTTTCACAATATTTTCCTGGCGCAAACGTGCGAGAATTTTCATGTCAGGATTTTATTTTCATTTCGGCGGTGGACTCGGGCGTGCAACGTCATTTTATGACTTGGTTTGCTCTCATTTATTATTTTCGCCGCTGTGCGCTTTACTTTGCGAAAATCGCCGCGGGTAACTTTTGTTGGCGTCCGAGTTTTGCAATCTTGCAACGCGCGATGATTTCGGATGAGAATCGTAGCGATTCTTGTTAATACACAACCAAAAATCATCGAAATTGGACGCGCTCGAAGTCGCAGCTAAAATTAGTCAGTACGTATATTTGGCACGAATTTCCAGCGGACGACGCCGAGCGGCCCGCGTTATATTAGGAATCACACGCTCACGCACATTCGCTCGGCGATGCGCGCGCGCCGCCCGTATTTTTACCAAATTCATATGCAATTCGCCCGAAATAAACCGCCTGAGTCATTTACAGATATTCGCATTTTCCCCAGTAACCCAAATCGCGTCGCTATTTCGGGCTGGCGGGGCGACACAATCGCCGGAAAACCGCAGCGTCCGAAATTTGCGCCGAGCGTGACGCCACGTCGCTGATAGTGGCCGCAACTTACCTCCAAGGTGCTTCCGCCATTGTGCACAAGTTTTAGTCACTAACTGCCGATGCCGACGAACTCACAGAGACGTCCTGGTGCCCGGTGCGCTGCGAGGGACTGCGACTCTAGCCGTTTACTAGCGTCGCACACGCTGGGGGGGGTTGGTTTGCTGCGGGCGGAATGCGGATGGTGTGCAAGGTGCGCACGTTGCAGAGTGGAGCAGAAGAAACGAAAAACTGAAAGGTGTATGGCAACTCAAAATCAAAAAAAAGAAAGAAAATTCAGGCGTTAATGTCGATGCGGACGTCGCGACGCCCTATCTGCAACTATCCGCGCGTCGGGCGTCGCGCGGCGTCGTCGGGCGGACGCGCAACAATCGCCTTGCCGATTCGCTGGCCGCCGGCCAGGACCTTTCATAAATCGACGCCGTGTATTAGTGGATCTTTTCGAATCTAATAGCGGGTCGCTTCGTGATGCGTAAACACTGGGCTCCTCACGCACGGCGATCGCATAAATCATCAGCGCCTACGAGAAAAATCAACAACGCGGAAAACTGCGCGCATTTCGAACAGCTCTCCGAGCAGGAACGGCTTTCCAACCACTTCTGGAACGCTTCGAACCGTTTTGAGTCATTGTTGATAACTGCCGAGCACTGAACACGTTTAAGTGCCACTCGCGCATTACCAAAGCTTATTTTTAAAAGGATGATCTGCATGCAACGTTGAAGTGCTTCAAACTCAAATACTACTTTATTTCAAATCAAAGTCAAAATCAAATCAAATCAAATCAAATCAAATTAAATCAAATCAAATCAAAATCAAAATCAAAATCAAAATCAAAATTAAAATCAAAATCAAAATCAAATCAAAATCGAATCAAACCTAATTACGAAACATGTTCAATGTTTCAATACAATATGAACAAACAAAATGTGTGCATTTTTAAAGCAAATATTTCTTAAAAGTTAAAATTAATTAATACTCATTAAATGTGCTACACTTAAATAAACATTCCAAAATGAATTTAATTCGATTCAAAGCCTCGGGATAGCGACATATGCTTCACTTAGCTGCCTTAGGTAGACCTACTTAAAAGGCCATGGTTCCAGCTATGCAACCAATCTTACATCTCACAGTTGCCTTTTCCATGGCTCAGCCTCAGAGTAGTAATCCCTGATGAACTCCAACGCGACGCCATTCGACCAACCGAAACCAGATTGGACGTCATACTCGCCACCACCTCCGTAGTTGCCAGCCTGCTCGGCGTCATACTTTTCAAACATATAGCCAGTGCGGTTATACCCAATGACATTAGCCAGGACCCATTGCTTCGCCAACTTCTCCGCGATTTCCATGCCTTCGTCCGTCTGCGTGTTGGCGAGCGCCTGAACCGTGATGGCTTGGAGTGGCGGCCAGGCATTTGGCAGGTCCCACTGCTCCCCGGTCCTCTTCAGCGATGTGGGGGTGCCGCCCTCGTACTTAAACACACCATCATCACGCAGCTTCTTGATGAGCTTGCCGGCGTCGAACTCCTTGTGCTGCGCGTGCACCCACAAGGGAGCCAGGTTGGAAACGAAGAAATCCTTGCGGTGCTTCTTCAGCTTATTATCGAAATCATACCAGATGCCGTCCTCCGCATCGAAGAAGACATTCTTGATGGCAGTCTTGAAGGCGATGGCTTTGTTCAGCCAATATGAGGCCTTGTCCAGCTGATTCAGGCCGGAGTACAGCATGTTTAACGCATGGCATGCCTTGTAAAGGAAGGCATTCAGGTCGACGGGGATGGACCTCTGGGTGTCAATGGTTGATAAGTTGCCGTTGTTGCCGCCTTCGCTATCATAGAACCACCTTGAGGTGTAGTCCCAGCCGCTCTCGGCGCCACCCTTCAGATTCGCGTACAACTTCTGCTTGGCCCCGTCGGTCGGCAGATTCGCGGCGGTCTTGTAATCCTCCTTGTAGGACTCGGGCCGCGGGCCGAGGGACTCGGGGAAGTAGCGCGCGAGCTTGTACTCGCTGTCGCCGACCTTCACGCTGACTAGCCGATGCATCCAGTACTCCACCTCCTGCTCCACGAAGGCGATGTTCGCCGCCAGCCAGGTGGTGTCGCCGGTGGCGCGGAAGTAATCCAGGACCATCATGGCGAAGAGCGGCGGCTGCGAGCGCTGCGTGTAGTAAAGGCGCGCGCCGTTCGGAATGAAGCCGTGCGCCTTGACCAGCGTGACGAAGTTGTCCAGCATGTCGCGCGCCGTTTGCTTCATGTCGGAGATGAGCAGTCCCTTGACGATCCAGTAGGTGTCCCAGTAGTAGGTTTCCTTGAAGCGCCCGCCCGGAATGATGAAGCCCTTCGACAGCGGCAGCAGCGAATGGCGATTGATGTTCTTGAGGGTGTCTTCGCTCATCTTCCTGCCGAGCGAAGGCCAAATGGCGACGATCTGCCGAGCGAAGGTGCGAATTTCTACTGGATTGACGGTCTCCAAAAAGGCTGGCTCCGCCACGAAGTCGTCGGGCGTCCATTTGTCCAACTCGTCGGTATCCGCAAAGTTTTCCTTGACGAATTGCGCAACCTAGAAGCAGATTTTTTACTTTAAGTACCAATGCAGTAAAATCAACTTGAACGTTTAAATTTACGGGGTTCAACTCTAGTATTAAAAAAAGTTTTATTTAGAATAACTTGTTTTCTGACGTAATAAAACAATTATGATACTCATCTGAGCATAACTACTGGTTGCGTTCAATTATCTCAATGTTCGTTTTTTTTTTTAAATTTATGTTGTAATTCCAACTTAGAAATAGTGTTTGATGATTGTTAGTTGATAACGTCCATTAGAATTACAAAGTACAAATTGATATCTAAATGTCTTATCAGCAAATATGTAAATCCTCACATGCATAAATCGATAAATAAATAAAATTATTCATATACCTTATCCTTGGTTGGCGCCTGGTTATTTTCCTTCATGAATGCATCAAACTTTTGGAGAATATTCTCTTCGTCATCGAGCATCATCATGTCGACAAAGTGCTTGGAGTCGGGGTAGATCGCCGCCATCTGAACGGTGTGCAGAAGCAGTCCCTGGCAGTAAATTTTACTCTCGCAGGTTGGCGGGATGGTCTTGTTGCATTTGTTCTTGGTGGCTTCGTCGTGACGACGCCCGGGCGGTTTTCCACCAACCTGCTTGTATTTTTCCGGCCGGGCATTCCCCACGCCGATGGCGACCGCCACGAAAAGCAGGCACGCAAAAACACGCATTTTTGCAGGCAACTATTCTTCCAACAACAGCAACAACAACAACAAAGAAAAGCTAGAAACGTGATGTGTCAAACGAATGCTAGACGAGCAAGCAGCCTTCAAACGGCCGCGGCGAGATAAATGAGTGCTGCGAGTATCCTCACAGGTGAGTGCTGCTCGTAACAGTTTCGGTACTTAACGAGCAGCGCGCTTTATTAAACTAATTCGGATTTACAAACTCCGCTGGGAATTTATACCATTTTTTCGCCCGCGCGCCGCCGCAGTGCGTCCAACTCGACAACTGCGGAGCCGGCGCGTGCCTCGCGTCCGCGAATTAGTTGACAAAACGAAAAGAATGCGGCGATATTTTGGATGATAACAACCTGCGACGCGGCGCGACGCACGCCCGCCAATTCGAAATCGAATTTTGCACGATTGCTATGTCAGGGCGAGCGCAAACGCGTTATCAATAGTGCTAATTGAACCTGTTTGTGAGGCGGCGACGCCGGCGCCGGTACGCCGACGATTTGTGAAAACTAGCTCAAGTTCTCCACCTGGCTCTGACGGTGTCGGTGATAGTGGCCGGCGCGCCGATAATGCAACCCAGTCAACGTGCCAATGTTATTAAATGGTACAATTCCATATTTAATTAGATGCTGGTTCCGATGCTTCACAAAATTTGTATTACTTAACTTGGAAGCAGAAAAACCACTTGTTTATCTTTAAATTTAAAATCCGCGCCTAAACTGTTTTGAGAAGTTTTATAACGTGCAAGTTCTGCGCATTTTGTATCTGTTTGAATCGAAACTAGTTTAGTAAGCTTATCGTACTAATTTACCACTTAAGCAATTGTGCGCCATGGATGATTGCAAGGTGCCATCATAATCGCATTAATGTGCATCGATTATTTATGAATGCCAGCAGCGCACGTGCTAAGAGATATTCACCCGGCGGTGACTTCAACGCGCACAACAACAGCAATAAAATGCGCAATTTTCGAGAGAAAAAAAAACATAATTACATACTCGTGGCAATTGCAACTTTAGAAATCCTCTCACACATCAATCTATTAGCAATAACAAGTGTTGTTTTATAAAACTACTGAAACTTGAAAATAATCTGTTGTGCATCTTGATAAGACGAATTTATTGATCATTAATCGCAACTAACTAACTGTTTTCAGAGCCTTTGAATTGACGTGTTATCAGAATTGATTAGCATTTTTTCTTTTTGTCCGTTTTGCGCTTGAGGAGACTTCGTGAGATTAATTGTCAACGCGTGGAATTGCAAATTCAAATAAAACCGCGGCGTCTCTGATCCAATGCAAATCAATGCTATTTCCAACTAATTGCATTTGTAAGTGCACTTGCGTTAAGTTCAAGGCTGCGTGTGTAATTTTAGCGAAGAATAGGAAATCGTAGTTCTTAAGACTTAAGTAATTGATGAATTTCTACTTTTAAAATGTGTCGAATTTCGATGCGTGTTTACGCTTGCGTTAATGGCTGTTTTTCGATAATCGTCAATGGGGGCTCGATGGAATATTTGGCAAACCGTTACCTTTTAATAAATGCCCGACAATAAAGCCGGCAGGGCAAACTCGTGCGATATTTCGCCGCCTAACTGTACACAGGCCACTCACAATCAATCGCACTTTTAGCGAAATATTAAAAACTTCCTCTTCGCGGATTTACGACCAGCGCGGCACTAAATACGGTAAGACGAGTTTTAAACGACTGGCTAATGAATGCGCTCGCAGGCTGTTTATGTTTTTGAAAAGTTCTGTATGTACATATATGTACATATTTCGATCAGCAAATACACGTACACGTATTCCTATTCGTAAAAAGCACCGATCTTGAAATTGAAATTAGCATAGGAAGAGAAGAGCCGCTCGTTAATCGCCGCGAATCCATCCCGACGGTTGACTGGTTTTACGGGCGCATATTGTTAGATTTGTAAAAGTTGTTTCGCAAGTCATTCAATCGGCGGTGTAATTAGGTGTTTTGCGCAGCACGCAGCAAATATTCAAATCGCAATCACAAACACTTTAAAGTTCTTCAACTTTTGAACTCGTAAACTGAACGTTTGCAGAGCAGGTTTACTTAAAGCCAATGGTTTTAGGAATTCTAAAATAGTTTCCACAAAATTACTAAATCGTGAATTGTTAATTTCACTGTGGAATGTATATGTACGTACGTATGTACTCAAATTACGAGAAAAAAAATCATTAAGGTGTTTAGTTTTAATGCTTGGAATTAAGTATTTTGTTCCTACATCCTGAATAATTATTTTAACGTTTATTTAAAGTAACCTTATGATTATTTTTTTACTGAAGCGTAATTAAGAGGAGTTTTTGTTGAAACAAGATTTTATGTAATAATGAATGAATTATAAGAAGTTGTTAATTAGTAAATAATTGTTGTTTTGTATACAAAATAATTGATACTACTCCGATACCTCCGTCTCATGAACCCCGCTATAGAGGATATCGGATTCATTTATAATCCCAAAATTAAGTCGGGCGTGGGTGTCACCTGACAATGCCAAGTAAATTACATATGTATATTGAAATGCACACATATTTCATGAATTTTTTCCTCACCCCACAGTTTACCTTGGAAAAATCGGTTTTAAATATTGTATAGTCTCCCACCTTAAAAAAATTCAACGTAAGGCACTTCGATAAACCATAAGGCGAGAACGGCCGTGTGTGGAGTGGACTCGCGGCGGCGGGCCATGAGAAGTGGGGACGGGGGCGCGGCGGCGAGCCGTACGGAGGGTGTACCCATCCCGTGGGAGGGATGGGCCCAGGTCCAGTGGCCGGTTTATGTCATATATGTGGAATGGTGTAATCTCTACCAGTGGCGGAGCTTTGGTTTGGCTTCTCAACCCTATCGGTGACGGGGACGGGGACGGGTAAAGGCTTTACAATAAATAAAAATCTGTGGGCGTGGCTAAGTGTACAGTGCATAATGCAAGCCAAGTAGTATTTTATGCATACCTTCGACAACACAAATATAACAACGGGATGGAATTAAATGCACATTAGTTTGAATCCCATTGAAACTAATAAAAATAATTTGAACACAAATTAAATAAATTGCAAGAAGAAGAAAAAATGCCGCTTTAATTAATTCAGCACTAAAAAAAATAATTTCAACTTTAATAAAATCTAATGCACACAAGTTAAAAACTTGGGGGTCAGGCCAATGTGCAGGATGGAATATTTGTGTTTGCAGACTCAAAAATGACTAGAATTTTAGAAGATCAGGAGGAGTACTTCAAACAATGGAAGAACAGTGTAAAAACTTATGATTTCAAGCAGATATTAACAGAATTATATATATTAAACTAAAGAAATTCAACAAAAGTATGTTCTGAACAAATTCTTGTGACTTGAGAGGTAAAAAAGCAGTGTTAAAATTAAAAGTTGAACTAGAATTATTTTTGGATGATTTGTCCTTGTAGATATGTATGCACTATCGTTTTGTTTTATGTTTTACGTACATATGTATTTATTTTAATGACAATTCCATGTATGTAGAATATGCAATCCATTATTACAAAACTGATACATAAACTTTATTTAAAAACTTGGTGTGAACAAATTGTATGCGTGCTGAAGCCAGTTTTGGACAGTTTTACCGCGGTTTACCGGTTTTCCGGCAAAGAAATGAGGGGAAACTTACTCGTCGTGTATGCGGCAACACTGTAAATGTATGATGTTTTGTTTAGATATGACGATGACGTGCCGTTCTGCCGAACCACCGGATCAACATCTTGCCATATTGCCTTCGCAACGACCCAAGTGCCTAAAAACAGTGAAAACACCGCAATAGAGAATTTGTTTCTGCGTAATTTGTGCCTTGTGATAGTTTAAATGTGCAACCGTTCGTGTATCCAGTATCGTCGGCATGTGTCGCTGGAATTTTCAACGCGTCCTCCTCCTCATAATCTGCGCGCTCTCTGCGGCTGATGAAATATCAATAACAACTGCGGCGCCTGATGTAATAATTGCACCTGCACTACGTATGCAAACCAGCATGCATTAATCCAGTGCTGTGCGTTTCAGGGCAAGCTGGACGTGGAGATCACTGACATCGCCAAGGAGACCGACGCTCGCTTGTTATTGTTCAGCACTTTAAATGGCAACCTGTATGCTGTTGATCAAGAAACAGGCAGCGTAAAGTGGAAGATCAGAGACAGTAAGCTATTGAATATTTGCTAAGTTCCTAGAACTATGTCAGATTTATGTGGTCATTTCTAGGGCCAATAATTACTGTTCCAAAGGATGGTGTTGATGCACTTAACTCCATTTTTCTGCCAGATCCAAAGGATGGATCACTATACATCATTACAAATACTAAGGAGAGAATCAAAAAGTTGGGATTTACTATTCCAGAGCTGGTCACAAGCTCACCATGTAGGAGTTCTGATGGAATTCTCTACACTGGGAAGAAAAAAGACACATGGTTTATGATTGATCCAAAAACGGGCAATCGCCAGCAGATATTAGGCTGGGATATTCTCCATGGTCCTACTTGTCCCGTGCAGACGCCTGACGCAATTTATATCGGCCGTACTGAGTACAGTCTGCGAATGGTCGACTCGAAACAGGCGAATCGGAAGTGGAATGTTACATTTTATGAATATGCTGCTGTGCCAATGGGGAAGGACACTGCTGCACATTATGATCTGCTGCACTTTGCCAGCAGCAGCACGGGCGTGCTCTTGACGCTTGATCGGCGGCGCGCTTCCGTCATGTGGGAGAAGAACTTCGACAGTCCCGTCATCGGTGCGTACATCTTGGATCCGGATGGTTTGATTTCGTTGCCTTTCACCTCCTTGTCGAATCAAACGCTGTTGAATTTCGCCAATAATTTGCTGGATGAGGGACGTGGTAACATGAATGCGCATCAAATGAAACTCTAGTAGGTTTTTAACAACTTCTTATATTGTGTCAAAACAATTCTTGTGTGTTTACAGTCCAACTTTATACATTGGCGAACACCCGGAAGGTTTGTACGCATTACCATCGTTTGTGGATCAAAACATGGTGACGATTACAAACGTAGAAGGGCGGCCGCTCTTGCTCGAAGGTCCAGACGGCGAGCACCGGGCTTCGGGCATCATCATTGATTACCCGCTCCCCGGCCAAGACTACCCGCTGCCGCATGACGCGATCATGGACACTATGACATTCCAAAGTATACCCTCACAGACCAAGTCCTTCAGCATCATCTACTTGGGTCACTATGACCTGCCCAAGTTCACAAACGACAAGTTTCTCCTGCCTGGGCAGCACATCAACAGTAAGTTGCTGACGGACGAGAGCACGACGAACCTGCCCACCGCGACGAAGCCCATGTACGAGTCGCGCTTCCCATGGTTCCAAATGGGGCTCAGCTTCGTTACGACCATCCTAGTTACTGTATTTACGATGCAATTGTGTTCTAAGTACAGCACCGGTAGTATAATTGAGAAAGTGTCGATTGAGACGCCTGATGGCTGCGTGCGCATCGGCAAGATCAGCTTCAACAAGTCGCAGTTGCTGGGCAAGGGCTGCGAAGGGACTTTTGTCTACCGCGGCGAGTTTGAGGGGCGGCGCGTGGCTGTGAAGCGCCTGCTGCCGGAATGCTTCGACTTCGCCGATCGGGAGGTGGCGTTGCTGCGAGAGAGCGACGCGCACCCAAACGTGGTGCGCTATTTCTGCACCGAGCAGGACCAGCAGTTTCGCTACATCGCGCTGGAGCTCTGCCAAGCAACGCTAAACGAGTACATCAGCCAGACCATCACTGTGCCGATCAGCAAGCTGGAGATTCTGCAGCAGGCCGCCGCCGGTCTTGCGCATCTGCACACTTTAGACATCGTCCACAGGGATATCAAGCCACAGAATGTGCTGCTTTCTGTAACGGGTCCCAATGGGAGAGTGCGCGCGATGCTCTCTGATTTTGGCCTCAGCAAGAAACTGCATCTGGGCAAAGTGAGCTTCTCGAAGCGTTCGGGGCTAACAGGGACTGAGGGATGGATTGCCCCGGAGATGCTGCGCGAAGAAGAGAGTATAACCTGCGCGGTGGATTTGTTCTCCTTGGGGTGTCTCTTCTACTATGTGCTGAGCGATGGCGGGCATCCCTTTGGCGACACGTTGCATCGCCAAGCCAATATCCTTGAGAACACTTGGACGATGGACGGGTTCGTCGATGGAGGCGACAAAATCCAGCTGTACAAACTGCTCCTGCAGAGTCTTATCAGTCCCGAACCGCGCGAGCGGCCTGATTGCCGTGTCACCTGCGGGCAGCCGATGTTCTGGAGCAATCAGACCGTGCTTGCGTTCTTTCAGGACGTCAGCGACCGAGTAGAAAAATCTGATGGCACCGATCCGGTCTTGCAAGCGCTGGAGCACAACTCGCAGTTCGTCGTGCGCGGCGATTGGAAGCACCACATCGATCAGGAGGTGTCCTCGGACCTCAGGAAATACAGAAACTACAGGGGCAATTCGGTTAGGGACCTTTTAAGAGCATTAAGAAATAAAGTAAGTAAAAATTACCCCTTGCAATGAAAACATATTCTGCAAACCGTAACTTTGAGCAGAAACATCACTACCACGAACTGACAAAAGAATCGCAACTCATCCTCGGTGAGATTCCCGAGAAGTTTACGACGTACTGGACGACGCGCTTTCCTCTTTTGCTCGTTCACACGTGGGTCGCTATGCAGATGATCTGCAACGAGGATAATTTTAAGCAGTATTACTTCGACTTTAAGTTCTCCAGCGCGCTTATCGCGTATGACATCGGCGCCGAGGACGCAGAGCGCTACAAGTTCGAGAACGTGGATACATGGAAATCATCAAATTCGGATTTGCCATCAAACGGTATGTGCTGGTGCATGAACTCTTAAATCTAGGGAACAATCGAACGTTTCACTTTGCATTATTTTGTAGATAATGCGACAGGATTGTATCGCCTTTCGCCGCAACGACGCGACTCAAATAGTACAAATCGCTACAATCCAAACCGACGGCGAGGACAAGGCTTTAGGAAAAACGCCGGCAAGCCAAAGGATACTGCCGTTGCTGCAACCGCAACGTGGGTCCTGCCAAACGGCAACTTAGACTCGTGAATATACTTCTTTCATTTGCATCTTTAATGCGATGCGGTTTTTACGTTATCTAGACGTGGCCAAGGTAAGTTCAATCATTACTCCTAGACCTAAATATGAAATTACACACTGTGATATGCTTGCTAAAAACTTCTACGTGCAAGTGCAATGGATTTGTGGTTCACGCACTGCAATATCTGATCAACGCATGGTTGTGATTGATCGATGCATTTTTTTGTTGTTGGTGCTTTTAACTATTTATGCAAAACACAACTTCTTAAGCCGCAGCTTTAAGGATAAAGAGATGGCATACAACTTTTATAACTTTTATACATCTAAGATGAAAATTTATGACCCCGGTTATGTTAATTGTTGTGTGACAACGAAGTCAAAGAGTTTATTGTAAAGCAATAATAAATTTTAAACAATTCTAAATACGGAATGTTTAATTGAGCAATGTCAGCATTCAGGCATGGCATTAGTTAACAACGGTAAGTTACGTTAAAATGTCTTTAAATTGCGCTGTAAATCTTAAGATTAAACTGAAATTTAATTACGTTGGAAATGGATTGCTTTCCTCGGATGCGTCATAATCGTCCTTATGACATAGCTGAGTATCATTGGCATGGATATGTACGTAACTGCAAGAAGAAAGAACCATTTTAGCACCGATTATTCTTTGTTGGGCTGGGCTTACAAAGCAATAAAGAAGACGGCCATCTGAGAGCAGATAGTTACGTAGAAGATCGCTTCGGGGTGCGTGTGAATCGACGCTTTGTAGACCTGATTGTAGACGATGCCGGAGAACAGCGTGATGGCGTTATCAGTCACTGAAAGCATAGAGAACGCCTTGCCGCGCTCACTGCTCGGCACGAGCTTCGAGGTGATTGAACGCAGCACTGGCGCGACGATCGGCCCACATGCAGCAAATGCACCGCCTGAAATAACACGTAACATCAGCAATTTGTTTTCATGCATGCTCAGTAAAATATATGCATGAATACATTCAGAAATGGTGCTTTGTTTTTAAATTTCGAAAATGCATGTGAAGGTGAATGAACTTACCTATGTAAATAATCCAACTAACTGTGGCAAACGCATAGAACAAGCGCGCAATGCTATGGCACGCCGCGCCGATCATCATGATGAGCGTATCGCGCCAGCCGAGGAACTTCGTCATCAACGGCATTGCCAGCAATAAGATAACATCCTGTACGGCGCTGAGAAACGTGCGAAAGTTGCTGTTCTGGTCGAACGTCCATTTGTGCTCCAACTGGAAGTACAGATAGCTCATGCCTTTCTCATCGCGCTGGAATGAATAGAAGCCCATTGCAACGAGCATGAGCAGGAGGTACGTGCGGCGGTCCATCGCGCGCTTCTTGCCCAGCGTGCGGAACGTCGTCACCACGTGCTTGTAGTCGAAGAAGTCGGTGAGGATGCAGTTGGCCTCGCGTAGCGGCCGCTGCGCCTCCGACGTGCGCCATTTTAAGAAAATCATGGAATACAGGATGCTGACGAGCAGCAGCGCCGCGTTGATGATAAACATGATCGTATAGGAGCGCGACGTCACCTCGCTGAAGAGGTACTTCCCTAGCGCGATCCCCGTGGGCATCGTGGCGAGATAGCACACCTCCAAGATGGTCACGCGCAGCGTGCGATTCGTGGGCGATGAGACGTCGAAGAGGTAGGTAAAGGCGGCGGCGAAGATGGCGACGTCGGCGCCAGTGAGTGTTGAGGGAAAGGTCGCCGTGTAGATGATGTACTCCACCGGCCAGGTGGGCTGCAGCGTGTTGACTACGATCATCGCCGAGTAGTAGAATTTGCCGACCAGGCCCAGCAGCAGCGGAATCTTCCTGCCGCGCTTGTCGGACCACGCGCCGACGAAGAACGCGAGCACAATCGGGATGATATGCCCTGCGATATCATTCCACTGGTGAAACTCCGACACTGTTACCTTCAATTTCAATATGCATTTTTTTAAATGTCCTGTTAAGGGTGTTTTTATTGTTTCAATTTAACAACCCGAAAATTGAGTTTTTTGGAGAATGGAGAACATACCTGAATTTCCTTGTTAATTTCCTTATTCTTAGGATTCGTTAGGTCTTCACAGATCTCCCTGGTGTAGTTATGATTAACGCGACATGCTTTATCAACGAATAACGCTTGCTCAACAACCGAGGTAGTCATAAACGCCATCATATAAAAAATCATCGTCGGCTCGACGGTGATGAGCGACAAATATTTCTTCACCCGGGCGCATTTTCCCTGCAAAACCATTTTACACCCTCAAACACTCGAATCAATTTAAATCCAGATCTAGATGAACTTGATTATAATCTAAAGCCCTCTTTTGGTGTGGACAAGAACTAATAATATTAGAATTGCATAGAACGTTCTGGAACTTACTTGCTGGGAACGATTCACATGATATCCTCCCAGATCTGCCATTTTGTCCTAAAGTAGCCCTAAAGCACACACCAAGCCGCAATATTTTAAGATTAGTGTGTTAGGTGGGTAGTGGCAGTACATGGATTAATAGCCAAATCCACAGCCGCATTTAAACGTTAGCGAAAGCACAATCACTTACTACTGGCAGTGTAATTATGTAATTATGTTTATAGCTGAATTAAAACTGTGAACTCATTCATCACACACCAACAACGCACACCAAAACTATAACTACCAGCAATTGTTACCGGCGGCAAATGGAAACCAACCCCATAGAATGCTGTGAACGGTTTTCAAAAAGCTTCTAGGTTATGCGCGAAAGCCGCACTCGTGATATTTTAATTGTTCTAAGCAATTTAAGCTCACGTTACTGCCGTTGCGCGGTTCTATTTTCAAAGTCAACACGCTCGCACCGCGCGTAACTTACAACGGAATAATGCCTCGCGGCGAGCAAATAATGACGAATTGAATTGCGACATTGGCATTAATCAAGCGTCAGCGTTTCTTTTTATTAGTTTATTTATATATATATATTTGGTTTTTTAGTTTTGTCTGCCTGTGCCCTTGTGCTAACAAACGAGTTTTGATTGTGATGTAAATTCCAATGTGGTGGCAGCTGTGGCAGTCATGCGGTAATCTACAATCGTTGACCTCTGCTCCATTTTATCAGATGAGGCGCAAACAGGCGCGAGTTCTTTATGCTAGCGCGTTTCGAGTGTCGTTTACTGATCTAATTTGTTGTTGTCTCGGAATTTTTTTAACTGTGGATTGAACGCAATTGGTTACATATTAAATTTATCTACGCTATTCATTTGTTTACTTTCGTTTAAATTCCGCAGTTTAAAGTTTTTGATGCTCTATACATTGAGTTGCCTAAACAAAGAAATTCAAAATTGCTTCAATTATAATTTGCGTTGCGGCTTTATTTTAATAATTCACAATAAGTGTTTGCACATGTCTACGGTATCTCAAGTGGGAATAGATTTGAGCTCACTTGGTTACAATTTAATTGTTTTTTTCTCTCGTTTTTATTTATTTATTCACGCAACTTGTAATTCGATGTTATCGTTGCTCCTTTTGCTGCTCGCCATCGCGAGATTTCCTTTTCGTTATGTGTTATGTCTCATGTTCTGATCGCATGTTTGCTTCTAGATAAGATTAACACCTTCGCATTCACCGCATTCAATGTTTTGCTTGTGATTGTAATTTAATAAGAAGACAGCAAATAGGAACCTTCAAAAGTTACTATATATCAAGATGGCTGCCCGCTGAATAGTAAAAAGAAACAGAAATGGAGAAACGCAATTTATTTGATGAAATTATTACAATTATTGAATCAATTGATTAATTAGTTACGATTTAATAGTAATAGATACTCAAGGGTACTTCGGACCTTAAATATTTAGCACTGCTGTTGTGGAGTACAGAATCAATGACTTGGGCTCACCATCTGCTCCGGTTCATTCAGCGACGACTGTCTGCAGATATCTTACGTCCAGGTCGCGATGAAACGTCACCGTGGCGAGATGCTTGTGGATGCACTCCTCCTTGTTGATCAGGTGGGTCGTCTTGTTCACCAGCGACATCAGCGAGGTGAGGTCGTGCGACCAATCGTTCAGGATGTCGCTGGGGTCCTTCATCTGCTGGAAGTGAATGACGCCGGAGAGACGATCGCTCTTCGCCATCACCGACTTGGAGACGACCATCTGCGAGAGGAACTCCTCGGTCTCGGCCGTGCTGAGATCAAGCAGCTCCGACATGCGGGCGATGCGCAGGCGCGTGTAGTATTTCGCCATCACGCGAATGTTATGCTCGACGCAGCGATTCCTGTAAGAATGAACATGTTAAAGGCGAGTTTTGATAGGAAGATCATGGTCGCACCTGAGGTCCTTCCATCTCTTGCGAGACTGCTCGTCGTTGGAAAACACGGGCGTGGCCTTCAACTCCTGCTGGTAGGTCTCGCAGAGCCCGCTCCACTTGATCAGCTCGGGAGTGGTGAACAGCCTCAGCAGCTGCTTGAACAGCGGGATCTCATCGAGGATCTTCTCAGTGAGCACGCGATGCGTCAGGTCCGACTGCTCGTTGTCATGCGGCGCGAGGATCAGATACAACACCACCGCTTGCGCGGCCGCTTGCCGGTCCGCGGGCACCGCCTGAATCGACGACGTGTTCAACACTGCGCGGTAGTGCTTGCACGTGGCGAGATACGATCCATCGTGCTGGTCTAGGTCCATCATCAGCCGGTAGTACTTCAGCTTCAGGTCCTGCGCGGCCTCGTCCTCGAAGAACTTGGTGTTGATCTTCTTCGAGATGATCTGCGTCCGGATGTAGTCCTGCTTCGCCAGGCAGAGGCGCATCTGCTCGAGTATCAGCTCGACCTTCTCGCGCTTCTCCATCGAGCCGTACGTCTCCACCTGCAACTCCTGGATGATGTTCGCCGCCTCATTGATGTCGCCCTCATTCTCACGTATCTTTGCCAGGCGATGCGTTAGACGGGCGCGCTCCACCTCGACGTAGATCTTGCCTTCCGTCACCTGTCGCAGCGTGTCAATCAGCTTGATCTGTGTATCTTTGTTGGGTGTCTGATCCACATAAGCACAGCACTCCTGCACCATCTTGGCCACTGCCTGCTTTAGCTGTGACCTCCTCTTCGACAGCATAATGATGTGTTCGTTCAGCGCCGGCCAATTGTTGGATTCTCTGCATATCTGGCAGATGGCAACAAGGACGCGCCCAGTGGACACCATGTCTGCGCCGGTTCTTGTAAGTTTCTCAAATGCTAGCAGGCAGTCGAGTGCGTCGTGCAGTTTGCCCGCCTTGGCGAGCTTTTTACACTCCGGAATTTTCTCATCGCAAGCCGATGTATAATCGACCTCCATTTTTACAATTTTGCCCGAATCAGTGGCGATGGACTCCATGATTCTGCAGAAAACAAAGTTTTGCATTAGCGGCGTACGCTGGCGAGGTTAGATTCCAATAAAAATCGACATCAATTGGCCCAACAACGCATTTTAACGAAGAGTCACAGAAAATGCATGCATCAAGCATTGTTTGATGATACTTACATTGTTGTTGATTAAAACTGGATTAAAACAAACTAGAAGTGCACTAAACAACTGAAGCGGTACAATGACGAGTCCGGGACCTGGTAATGACTCGGAAAATGACTTGTTTTTTCTGCGATTGTCAAATGTCAAAGATGGTTTTAAAATGACAGCAACCAATGTAGCACATGTGTGGGCTTGGTTGCATATGAGAAACTTATGGTTGCACGGTTGCACTTACTTACTACGTACTTGCTCGCATACTTGAACCTGCTTCTATCTGCATTGTAAAAACATTCATTGCAATAAACTTCCATATGGATGGAAGACGAGTAAAACAACAATTCACTTTTAAATATTTCTCTGTGAAATAATTTCGAATTACAAATTAAACGTTTCAGTATCTCCTTGAAGCACAATATTGATCATAACAAAATTCTGAAATGCGGATTGCAAGTCCCGTTGAACATTCTCGGTGATTTGCCGCAGTCGACCGTTGCTGCCGCCTGCGATCAACCTTGCGATCCGGTCCGTGGGGCATTTCACCGTAACGACGCCCTTGATGCGCCCCTGCTCGCTCATTTCAAAGAACTCCATCTGAGGCTTGCACTGGTAGGGAATCTCCTCCTGCAGGTAGTTCAACAACTGCGCCTTCACTGTGTTGAGCACGATGTTCTCGGGCGTCTGGTCTGACCACACATTCTCTGGAAACATCCAATTGCGCGGCAGAGCCTGTGATACGAGATACGAGCGCAAATCATCTAAGCCGTTCATCGTTAGTGCGGAAATCATAAAAATCTCTGAGAAATTCGGCCAGCCGCGCACGTCTTGGTGCTCCTGTGGCTTCGCATTTGGCATCAGGACGCCTTTCATTCTGCCTTCCGTGACGATACGTGTTATGTCAAGCAGTTTGCGCTTGGATTTCAGTAAATCAATCTGTAAGCAAAAGCAAGGCCACAGTTTGAAACCAGATTTATCTCTGAAACAAGTTATGAAGTGTAAGTAACTCCAACAAACCTTGTTTAGTACAAGAAAGCTTGGCTTCTTCTGATTGTGCTCCAATAGATTAATTACTTTTGTGTCAAGAAGTTCCCTTGTGTGTGCATTACTGACATCATGAATTATTCCAATGATATCAGCCTCCAGCAGTGTTGCTTTTGTATCCCTCAAAAACGATTTCTCCAAGTTAAATCTGAAATCATTAACATGTTGTTAATCAGGCTATGCTTATACAGAGCACTTACTTGTTAACTTCTTTATAATGTACCAATCCTGGTGTGTCCATGAATACAATCTGTGAGTTACCCTCTGTGAATATTGCCCTTGCTTTGGTTCTTGTTGTGTGCACTTTTCTACTAGCTGCACAAACCTTTCTGTCCATTAGAGCATTTATCAATGTACTTTTGCCAGCATTAGGACTTCCAATAATTGAAACTCTGAGAAGTTTGTTGTTGGTCTCAGTATCATGTTCATCTTGGTCATTTTCGAGTGTTGATTGTTGAGGCACTGATGATGTAGCAATGCACCGACGTATATTATTCTCACAGCGTTTAATCCGAAGCAATACTCGTCGTAATAACATTTTTCTTCGATGCTTTCAAATTCTTGTAGCCTCCTTGGATTTGTGTGGTTATGTACAATGTGATTTGAGTGGATTGAATGCGAGAATGCGATGGTCGCGATCGTCACGATGGTCACCGATGCTCTATGATACACACATAGAACTTCCATCGTTGACAACCAAACTTACACTCCTACACGAATATCCGCCATGCTTCTATGGAAATACAAATTGGTATTGTCGAGAAGCGCATTCTCTCAATTTACACATGGAATTTATTCCGCTGCTGAAAATCATGGAAAGTCCTTCATATTTCCTGAACGCGGCATACATTTTTAGGTTTCCTTGCGTATTCCAATAGCCAAAGAGTTGCTCTATAATGTGCAGGGGCCCAGAAGTACGCTAAAATTTATTTCAATATTTTCAAAACACGCCATAGATAAATCCTTAATATTTTTTGAACCAGTAGTCATTTGTTAGTTGCTCTGTATTGTGCAGCTAATTTTAACCCGCGCAAGGGCCTTGAAGTGCTTTAAAATGGACCTCAAAGTTTAGCAATTTTTCGACTTTTCCAAAACACACCCTGGAAAATCCTTCATATTTCTTGCACATTTCGTCCATTTTCATATTTCCATGCATACTCGGATAGCCAAAGAGTTGCTCTTTATTGTGCTGCTAATTTGAACCCGCTGAAGGGCCTGGAAGTGCCTTATAATACACCTCAAAGTTTAGCAATTTCCGACATTTTTCAAAACACGCCATAGAAAATCCTTCACATTTCTAAACGCTTCGTCCTTTTTAAAATTTCTTGCATATTCGGAAAGCCAAAGAGTTGCTCTTTAATGTGCTGCTAATTTTTACCCGATCCAGGGCCTGGAATTGCCCAAAAATCGACCTCAAAATTTGGCCATATTCGACTTATTTCAAAACACGGCATGGAAAAGCCTTCATAATTCTTGAACGCATCGTACTTTTTAAAGATTTCTTGCATATTCGGATAGCCAAAAAGTTGCTCTTTAATGTGCTGCTAATTTGGACCCGCTCTAGCACCTGGAAGTGCCCTAAAATGGACCTCAAAGTTTGGCAATTTTCGACTTTTTCAAAACACGTCATGGAAAATCCGTCATATTTCCCGAACGGTTCGTCCTATTTTAAATTTCTGTGCATATTCGGATAGTAAAAGAGTTGCTCTTTATTCCTACGTCATTTTTAATCCACTCAAGGGCCTGGAAGTGCCCTAAAATGGACCTCAAAGTTGGTCAATTTTCGACATT